>JAUIMM010000008.1:2280000-2525000 GCA_031769625.1 Taudactylus pleione | reverse complement strand
CCGGGGGAGCGGTAAAGGTAGCGGTGTGACCGTCTGAAGTGTCCTAAGGATGCTCCGGACGGCCCTGCTGCAGGGTACATTCTAGGCAACCTGCTGGCCAGATGAGGATAGCAGAAAAAAGCTCAGAGGGCCAGACCAAATGATTCCGGGGGCCAGACGGCCCCCGGGCCTGAGGTTCCCTATCCCTGCTGTATAGAGAATGACAGTAAGAATGATTTAGGATTAGCATTCAATCAATGACTCACAATATTTACAGAGCAAACAATCGCACAACGCCAGCACGCTGGGATGGATCATTTCTTCAAATCTTGAGTAAATAAAAAGTGAAGCCCTGAAAACAAACTATGTAGCAATGGTGCCCATGGATTGGGAGCACACAGGACCCTGGCACTGATCATTATTAGGTAGGCTCCCATCATTAGACACAATAGATTACAGCAGAGACCACCTCAGCCAGCAATAGCAGGAATGCAGAGACAACAGCTGGGACAGTATATTCTACAGATCTCACCCCCCCCCCACCCCCCACCACCTTCCACTGAGAGCTCCTCCAGGTAACACTGCTGCCAGAGGACGAGACCGCTGCACACAAAGTCTAAGGACCTACCAGGCAAGACGCATGACGCACATGTGATGAATATCGTTATACTGCAGCTGAACTCAAATGTTACAATACAAAATAAAGAATTATTAATACATACAAAATTTGAAT
The DNA here is from genome assembly GCA_031769625.1 of Taudactylus pleione. NCBI lineage: Eukaryota > Metazoa > Chordata > Amphibia > Anura > Myobatrachidae > Taudactylus > Taudactylus pleione. The sequence continues at coordinate 2,524,288 of JAUIMM010000008.1, read as the reverse complement.
AAAATAATATGGAGTAAAGTGTTGCCTTCTTGCCTCTCTATCCTAATCAAAATCCAGAGAGCTTCAACTTTAAACGTATTTAAAATATGGAATTGAAATAATAAATCCTGTCACTAGGAGCCAGTGACATCACTGAGAAGGCAGCCTATCCAGTCACTAGGAGCCAGTGACATCACTGAGAAGGCAGCCTATCCAGTCACTAGGAGCCAGTGACATCACTGAGAAGGCAGCCTATCCAGTCACTAGGAGCCAGTGACATCACTGAGAAGGCAGCCTATCCAGTCAGTGGGACAGAGTGACATCACTGAGAAGACAGCCTAGCCAGTCATTGGGACACAGTGACATCACTGTGAAGGCAGCCTATCCAGTCACTGGGACACAGTGACATCACTGAGAAGGCAGCCTATCCAGTCACTGGGACACAGTGACATCACTGAGAAGGCAGCCTATCCAGTCACTGGGACACAGTGACATCACTGAGAAGGCAGCCTATCCAGTCCTTGGGACACAGTGACATCACTGAGAAGGCAGCCTATCCAGTCCTTGGGACACAGTGACATCACTGAGAAGGCAGCCTATCCAGTCCTTGGGACACAGTGACATCACTGAGAAGGCAGCCTATCCAGTCCTTGGGACACAGTGACATCAACGAGAATGCAGCCTATCCAATCACTAGCAGCCAGTGACACGGTGAATGCAGCCTATCCAATCACTAAGAGCCAGTGACATCACTGAGAAGGCAGCCTATCCAGTCACTGGGACACAGTGACATCACTGAGAAGGCAGCCTATCCAGTCACTGGGACACAGTGACATCACTGAGAAAGCAGCCTATCCAGTCACTGGGACACAGTGACATCACTGAGAAGGCAGCCTATCCAGTCACTGGGACACAGTGACATCACTGTGAAGTCACTAGGGGCCACCGACATCACCAAGGCACTTCCTATTTAATGGATGTAGTCACTGTATATAAAGTGACAGGTAGACTTGAACGCATCTCCTCGTTTTGAACAGCTTAGAGACAGATTATCCATGGTCTCCTCTCATTACCCTGCACACAGTCTAATAATAACAGTGGTTTTATGTGAATCATGGGCTCTGTGCAACCACAAATGAGGTGGAATGTATGTGTGCTGCGCTGGGACATGCAGTGCACCAAGCTCCAGGATCCCCCTCATCCCTTGCAGCTCGGCGTTCTCCATAACATCAGATGGGAGCATTAACTCCTCACTGGCCGAGACTGTCACCCTATAGCGCATTAGCAATCTATGGGGGATACCTTTAAATGACTGCAAGGACATCACAGGGTTTGTATTTTCTTCACTTTCTGAATAAACGATTCCATTTTGTCGCAATAAGTCCTGAGCACAAGGGAGACTGTTCCATGGATCAATCACTAAAACGCTCTGACATGTTCTAGAAATAATCTTTACGTTTATGAATACCGCCTTCCTGAGCTCCATTAATACTTACTCCTCTAAGACGGATACTTTCCCCATTTCAAGCCTTTCCTGGTAAATTCTCTTACGCAGCTCCTGCGCCATTTTAGCCGCTCTTCTCAATCTTTATTTTGTTCAAGTTCTCCAGAACGAAACACCGTAAAACAGGTGAGGTTTGAACAGTGACCCATTGATCAACAGATTACTGATCGACTAATGACCCCTATCAATAGGTTTAAACAAATAAATAAATCAGAATTCAACATGTGGGGTCACTGCTACATGAATTAATATCCCAGCGATGGGGATTGTTCCGTCATTCAAGGGATTAAGGGAGTAGTAAAACACTCACAAAAGAAAAGAAAAAAAAAAATCTGTCGTGCTACAAAGCATTCCCTGGGAATGAGATATAAAAGCGCATGACGTGATGGACACCGTCACTAAATCATTACTGTACTTCCTCAGATCTACGCCAGTACAGGGCTCAAATGACATTAGTTGATTTGCACGTACGACCGATCAGTAGCAAGATAATGAAAAGCTTTAAAGTGTAATATGACGACCGAACCCTTTAATCATAGCCTGATCTCTGTGTACACAAACAACGTAAGGTGGCAACGTGGTTACTATAAGAGTACAAAGACACACTCAAGTCACAGAAATCTGCACCCACTGTGCTGCAGAGGAACCCACCTCACAGGGGAACCCCACACACCCACGTTCAGACCTGCGGGAAAAGACACGAGAGAACAGGGCCACCCCCGAATGACGAGCCCCTCGCTCAGCGACGTTCCCACCAGTCCGCTCCCCGACAATAGTTTCTCCCAATGTTTCATCAGATTGTCAGAAATCCTGATGCTCTCTGTTGAGTTTCTTAAAGCAGTTTTGTGCATAGACGGTCCTTATATCATGAAATCGTGTATATACAACACATTACCAGCCCACGGAAAACATTTTGGATGAATCCTTTGCGATCAAATATATTCCTATACTAAGGGGCACAATTCAATTCAACGCAAATTGAATAGCGCCGGGAAGGAGCTCCAGGAGCTATTCAATTCAGCGCGGTGATATGTCTGAGAACGCTTATTCTCACGCTTTAAACATGGTGTTTATTCGCGAGAACGGGCATTCTCTGACTTAACTGCCTGGCGCCAGGAGTTTTGTTGGATCTCTGCTCAATAGAAATCCTTAGTCGGGCTTAGTCGCTGCGGGAGCTCCTCCCCGGCACTATTCAATATGCGTTGAATTGAATCGTGCCCCTTTGTGCTTAATGTTGTCATTTTTTTTTAGCGGTTTGATGGGGTATCACTCACGAGTTCTGCCTGCAGCCAATATGCTATTCAATGCGCGTTGAACCCAAAGAATACATATATAACGTTACACGTTGGAACACAGAGAGAAAAATACAAGCTGGACAAAGACCAGACCTTGTCCATGCTAATAAAATTCCAATAATGTGAGAACAGACATTTGCCTTAGGGGAAAGGAAGGGGGTGGCAGCCATTTTTGTGGGAGGGGCTAATATTCATGAGCGCGCAAGCCTATGCCATCACTAGGAACCAGTGACATCACTCGGGCACAAAACTTACATGTAGGTTTGTTTTCCATGTTATCTCTATTCACTTCCCAAACATGTGGAACACATTAAATACGGGCGTCTCTGCATTCTGTTCTAAGAAACCATTCTGGCTGAAATGAGTCTGAAAGACGCCAGAAAAATTGTAAATGAGGACGAACATTAGAAAACACTGAAAGTATCAGTTCAATGTCTTTTAGCCAGTCTTCATCGGATAGTCACCCCCCTTCCCCACTCCTCGCGCTAAAAACACACCGGTATGTGCAAGTGAGCCCTTACCATGTAACGTGCTGATTTTTGCTTCTTATGGGCCACTAAATCCTTAATACGAAGCCTGTATCTGGGGCGTGGGTGGAGGCGGATGAGACATAAAAATGTGCCAATGTCTATTTAGTCCATATGGTGCGCTCTCTTGTACATATATAATTATAGCAATACATCTTCTCTATTTTTGCCTGTGAAACAGAGTTAAAAGTGACACTTACCCAAATGTATTCCCAGGAGAAACGTTCAGCTCTTCACCTAAAGAAAAACAAATCAATAATGAGATGAGAGTAAGCTCCCAGGGTCAGTATATCCCACAGTGTAATCACAACAACTAACAATGACAACACAAATTACTATATACTCCACTTAAGCGTAAACCTTAATAAGAATACACAGCACTAATCCTGTCCAACGTGACATTGGTCTCATTGCTTACTAACAAATGACATCTGTAAAAAGCTACTCAGGAGCAGGAAGAGGAGAGGGTAGGAAGGGGGGGGGGGGTTCTCTACATTGTATCACTCAGTAACAGGTTTCAGCCTGCAGGGCAGCATAAATGTAACATAACTGTGCAGACAGATGTATTCACATCGAGGGCCCTGTATCCCCCCACGAGCTTACTCATAATGGCAGAATGTACTACAGTACATATAGTTCCTTGGAGACGATTACTGCAGTGATCAGGGATTGTATCATGGCCAAAGCGCGGGTATTCACTTCCATACTGTCCGGTCCGAACGCCTGACGCCATAAAGCGCGAACATTCCACTAGCGCAAGATTGAGCCTCTCAATATTTTGCATGCAGCACTCACATGTATCCCATGCTAACCTGTAAGTTCTCGCACTGACGCCTGCGCATACACGCCGGCCAGTAAAGAAAAGAAGATTTCGGAAGGGATTCAGTAGGTGCACGCGAATGGCGATACGCACGTGGACGATTTTGGATGTACGGCACATGCGTCCAGGTGGTTACCGCACGGAGATGAGGAACGTATTTAAATACAAGAGCCGTGGTTTTCACTGAGCGTTCCCGAGAGGTAACAAGGAGGCGGCAAGCCAAACACGAGCATGTCGCTGACAGCGGTTGCGTTTAGAGTTGCAGTAGCGCTGACACAGGACGCCATTCAGATGGAATTGCACCTGCCGTGTGATTGGTGCAATCTTCTAAAGACGCACAGAGACAGAATAACGCAGCTGCAAGTAGGTGTCTCAGCGCAATCAGAATCGGTTACGGCATTAGCGTTAAGGTGCGACACGGCCATGTCTGTCTATGGATCAGGCTCTATGGGCACTCTCTTAAGCAAACCTCTGCTTTTACTTACATTTTTAAATTCTGAGACGTAGAGAAGGATTAACTCCCAAATTCTTCCCAATTCCGTTGCTCCAAACATCAAAATGCAGAAAACATTTTTGTACAACACAAACGCTAATTGCAGAGGTCCCCTAGCTCCGCCATTACAGTCCAGGTGTTAAGGATATCCAAGCTTGAGCAGGGGTGACTTAATGAGTACCTCAGTCAATTTGATTTAACCATCTGGACACAAGCATGGATATCTTTAAAACCCTGACTGTAATGGCGGAATCACTAATTGTGCTGGCCGCCAGCGGCTTTACGGAAATCGATAACCTGCGTGAAGACAAATTGTAGATGTCTGGTAGAAGTGAGAGCAAAATAACATCGCAAACGATAGTGAAATGCAGTTTCTAGGCCGATAGATAAAAATGAAAAAAATTCACAACAATGGAAAAAAAAAAAATACAGAGTTTGCGAGGGCCCCGCTCAGCTGACACAGGCGCCTCTCTCTTATCAGTAGTTTCTCCAAACAACCCGAAACAAGTTTTGACAAATTACCGTCTTAGGAAATATTGAGCCTAAATCTCAGCGTAGGCAGATCTCCTCTAATTTCCCCATATCATTAACAGCGACTTACACGTAGCTTTGCAGATTAGCCAAAATCACAGCAAGAATGCAGGCTGCTGGGAAAACACCACCACAAGTACCAGGAACTAAGGCAGGGAACGTAGGTGACCCCATTCCCCAATCACAACTGATCTACAGCAAATTGACTTAACTATGACTCCGCTGGTCAATAGGTGAAAACCATAAAACACTTTATAAAGAATAGGGCATGCCATTGCCTGGAGATAAATGATCCCCTGAACCCCAAAAGTAAGATGTTCAAATACGAATCATAAAAGGTAAAACATTGTTTAGCAAACCTTTCACTGATATTATAAGTACAAACTCAATAGTTGTCCCTACCCCCATAATCTAGATTACATACCGAGGAGGTCCCCCTACCAGGTCAAAGAGTACAAAGACTGCAGTCGTTTTAGTTACAGGGACATCACTGGCCCCTTTATACGAACAGACCAATTCCACGCTTTGCACTCTGTGTCGACTTGCGGCAGAGGAGTGAGAAAGAGCATGGGTTACTTACTTAGAGCCGTATTCAATTTGAGCGAGCGGAGCCGCGATACTTTTCCGTGTCCCAGACTTTGCCTACTTTGTCTGTTTTGTAGGCGGAAAAGTATCGCGCGCGTGCCCGCTTTACCCCGTACTCAATTTGAAAGTAGGCGAAGACGGGACCTGGCGAAACTTGACCAGGCGGAAAGTGCTGTCAGATTTGGGGAAATAAGCCTGACACCTCCCAAAAGATGCTCTGACATGGGGGTTCCCTATGGTACCCCCCGATTTGGCTTGCTGCAGGTATTTGGTCTTTTTAAATGGCCTTAATAGCTGCTAAATAGCGTTTCTCTATACGTGGTGCAGAATAGTATTCAGGAGTATTTTTTCCTGAAAATAACTTATCCCAGCAAATTTGGTGTACATGAATATGGGGGTCAGTATATTTAAAAGTTGCTAAAGTAAAGTTGAAAAATTGTGAAAAATCCACCTGCTGCAAGCCCCTGCAATAAAAAAAAACAAAAAACACCTGGGGCATACTTGGGGACCCCCCCAGAGTCAAGTTCGCAAGTTTTTAACTTTGAAAAAGGGGGCAAGAAGAAAGGTTGGGGTACAAAGTAATTTTTTGGGGTGTCCTTAAGTGTTTAAAACATTTTTGACACAGTTTACCTTTGGGGGACTGTCTGAAGGCTGCAGGGGGGTTCCCGCAACGTTGCACCCCAAAACCCCAATTCTGCACTTTTTTTTGCCTGCTATTCATAGGCGAAACTTTTTCACCTATTACATTACATTGACTTTCCGCCTAGGCGAAAAGTCTTTCGAATTGAATACGGGGTAAGGTCAAAACAGGCGACAAAGTATCGCGGATCCGGACTTCTCGCCTCAAATTGAATACGGGCCTTAGTACAAACACTAGTTATTTTCAGGTAGGTTATCCAAGCTCAGTAATATACAACCTCGATGCCCGATACTGACCTTGCCTCTTCATTTCGACAGCTGCTAGACCTACGGTAATTTAAAATCCTATAAACCCAAGTTCTCATACCAGCTATCTAAGGAGCATAAACCGGTTCTTGCTTTACTAACCGCAGGCTTAAATGTGTTAATTTCCCGGAAGCTGTGAGTGGGTATCCCCGAGGTGACACTTCCCCAATGTCTTCCTGGCACATCAACGGATTTCATTGTTTGCACAGTGCAGGAAGCCTTTTTGCAGGATGGACCAATATTCAGCCCACAAGGCATAGGGCAGGGCCGTGTGTCACACGAGGGCATTACCCAGCATGCACCGGCAACAGGGGGAGACAAGAAAGCTGGTGCACAGGTGTTTGTGAAAAGGTGTTGGAATCCATTGCAGCCAATCAGATTCTGCCTCCTTTATGCTAAGTTAGAAGACGTCCGATTGGTTGCCAACGTTACAGCAATTTATGTCAGTTGACAATGCGCCAGGTACATAAGTGTCTCCCAGTATAAGCAAGCGTAAGAAATGTACATACAACACTACGCAGCTCACTCGCAGCAACGTAAACAGCTCATTTACCAGTAATATATGAGACGGCGATATACACAGCGTTAACCTGCTTAACCACAATTCACCAGTAATATAAAGACAATAAAAGAAAAACTTGTATGTCCGAGTTGGGAAATTCTGCCCCTGCACATGGGAACGCTGCGAGGTGGGCAGAACGAGCTTTCTTTTCCTAAAAGCCAGATTTTCCGCAGCGCTCTAATGTGCTTTTATTATGGTGTGCAGAGACTGCTCGCTACTAGACACCGAGACCTCTTGGGAAAATAAAAAGTTACTGGTAGAAGTGAATCGATTTCCAGAAAGAGATGGAGAAACCATTAGACAGTAGTCAGCGCAGACTTCAAAGTAGACGGCTCAAATCTCTGCAGGGTCAGCAAGTCGGGTAACCCGAGCGCACAATTCACATACCAGAGAGACCGTGATCGCGTTCCTGTTATTATTACCCATGTGCAGGAACAGTAGCCCAAAACCTTTTATAGACGTTCTGCTATAACCCTTATGTACAGTATATGACAGAGGAATTCTCTCACCCAACACACACACAGTCCCTGGGCAATTACATTTATACAGGGGACTGAGCTAGGAGGGGAACTCTACAATCTGATCCCTTCAGCTTACACTACTGTTTACACACTAGTCCACTGTTATGCGGCATGAGACACACAAACTAAATATAATATATATATATATATATATATATATATATCTCCATGCTTTGAGGGGAGAAATAGTAGCAGGGTGAAGACACAGACATTTTAATTATATATATGCATACACACACACACTATATATATAAAAATTCAAGCAGTACTACTGTAAACTCAAGACTAAAGGGGCCTATCCATTAGACGACTTTCTGAACGATGCGACCAAAACCAGGAAGTTTTGGTCGGAGCGTTCAGAGAGCCATCTAATGGATAGCCGGCAAGGACCAGCGATGCGCGTGCACGCCGGGTCCTTGCCGACACCGACCGTCTGTGGAACATGCCCGTCAACCTGATGACGATCGTCAGGTTCGGCTTGTTCTCAGACAGGAGGTCGTCTCCTGCACTGAATGACGTTCAGTGAACGCCGTTCAGTGCGAGCACCGCACCTAGGTGACCTGAAGGACTGAACGCTAGTTTTTCAGGTCGCCTAATGGATAGGCCCCATAAGCATCAGCAGATAAGACTGTTGTAAAATGTGCTTACACGGGAAGGGCAAGTTTATGACATCCATCGCTTTACACAACACAAAGTCTACACTGAGAGGTTTGCAATGTATCAGGTGTTAGTGGAAGGAAACAATGACAAAGAGGTCAGGACTGTTATATATAACAAAACAAAAAACACGACTATAGCTTACTTTTCTGATATGAGCCACTAATAATTGTTCACACAATTCACACCCTCCCGAAATGTCCGCCAGGCTCCGAAAATTTCCCCCCCGACTCCTGGGAGAGACGGTCATCCTCCCAGATCCCACCCACTACCTTAACGAAGTGAGCAGGTCAATGTCCATGTAAGCTCCTCCTTCCTAGCATGAAAGCCTCCTCCAGCGACTGTAACACTATAACGTAGCGTTTCGAATGCAGATACACCCGCAGTCGCACACAGAACAGACATGCAGCGTATCATTTTACTCAGCAGAAGCTGCTTGTGCTAAATATTAGCTTCGTTGTGCGAATAAGCCGCACTGGAGGGTAAAAAGTCACACGGAGCTCCCGCGTTGTGTAGCGCATGGAGGATAGATGTGGACACATCTGTACATTCCTGTCCGAATTTAGGGTACTTGCTCTTTAAATATACTGCAGACTGCTGTGATCTTAGATGCAGAGCCCATATTACATTACCCTGCTTATCTGTCACATAGACTGCTGGAATTCACACCCTATTTCTGCCAGGTTTAAATGGGCAACTTATCCCAGGAATTCAGTGCAGCCTTTCACCAGGGAATGTGCCCCAGCTTACAGCACAGAGGATGCCGGGGCAGCAGCGTTACCCTGACCTCGGATTTCTGTGGTGGGTTCCCAGGCTCGGAGACCCTGCACAGTAATCTAACGAGCCGGCTGCTGAAGTCTGCAATATTCTGCTTTCTTGCATTAGATGAACCGATTATATGTCAGAATTCTGCCAGCCATGGACGACGGACACAGAACCCATCATTTCCCTGTGATTGTAAAACATTGTAACACACAAAACAGTAAGGCTTCAATGCTCCGTGACTTAAATCGATCATACATGAATATTGTATGTGCTAATTATTCCCAACCCTAGGGACACATTGTGAACATCCGTGTGGCTTACGATGGTGCATACCTCTGCAATGTACCTCGGAACTCTGGGCCTTTCCCATGTGTACACACTACGATAAATGATTACTAGGGTTTGTCTCTAAGTGGCTGGTCGCAGGAAGAGCTTGGGACAGGGAGCCAGGTGTGTGATGGAGGAAATCGCGTATTTCCAACAAAGTGCCCATTTACCCCCTGCCAGCTGGCTCTCAGACCGGTCTATTCAATTTTCTCCCAAATACCGGAGGGGGGCGGGCGCTCGGAAGTGCTAGTGTCACAGTTCTTCATGCGGATACTTTGTGCTTCCTCTCTGATCCCATTTAAAAACACCGGTCAGTAGGGATGGTGCAAAGGAATCCTTATTATAAGTCAAGAGAAAGGATGGAGGAGAAGTACCAACCGATCAGCTCCTGTTATTTTTCAAACACAGCCTGTGACATGACAGTTAGGAGCTGAGTGTCTGGCAGTTTATCACTTTCCAGAGCTTAGTATATCTCCCCCAGCGCCTGTAAACTGACAGCTAGGAGCAGATTGGTTGGTACTTTATCACACTCCAAGGTCTAGTACATCTCCCCCATAGTGTGAACAGGTGACTGGGCAAGAGGGTAACTATAACATGAAGGTCCCCCCCTCCTGCCACTTTAGCAGCACCCCTTCTCCTAAATACTACTTGGGTCTATCGTGAAACAATCAGGAGAACGAGGGGATGCCTGGGACGGCTTTAATTGCTTTGGGTAAAGCTCTTCTCCCAATAAGCAACTGGTAGACACACTACAAATCCCATTAGAAGTATAGGAAGATTCCATCTTCACCAGCTGACAGCGATTTCCAATGTACTGTGGACCCTCTCCACCAATGTATCCCCTTTGCATGGAACGTCCCCCTATTGCCCACTACAAATCCCAGACACTGATGCGAATTATCTCCCATCGCCAAAGTCAGCGCTAATCACAGAGCAAAGACGTCTATCGTTACTTACCATATTCTGTAGTCGTACAATTGATAAAATACGCACGTGTAGAGCGCACTCTGATTTTGGGAGCTTACGTTCTAGCGTTCTGTCGGAACGTTAAGTTCACGCCACTTTCTAATAAGTTTATGCACTGGACCTCGGCTGTGATCATTGATAAACCGCACGGTAAAGAACCCGATCATTGTGTTAGTTACATACGGTGATAAATGCACCTGTTCCGCTGCTCCCTCTAAACTGTGCAACATGAAAAAATAAATGTCATTTCTTGAGCGTTTCACCCAGCAAGATGGAAAACCTGCTGAACAGAGCAACCCAGGGCAGAGGGCTCATTACCACCGCTCCTGAGCGCACGGCTGAGAAGAAACAGTAGCCAGTTACTTTTATTGCCCTTGTATCTTTCTGCAGTGGCAACAGGATTGTCTATATAATCTACACAAATAACCTCTTCTGACGTATCCTATTCCTGATAACCGATTGACACTGTGACAAAATATCTCCTATATATGTGTATATAATCCATTTTGTCACAATATCCATCAGTTATCACTGTCAGGGATATGATATGACAGTAAAACAGATATAGACAAACTTTGAAGCATCAGGAACTATTGTGGTATATATCACAGACCTATATATGTGATCTTCTCTTCTATATGACATTATACGAATTACAAATGTACATAAAACAGAACACGTGCACATGGGACTGACCGCGGTGCAGACGTGAGACAGAGGGGTAGAGATGCCGCTGACTGTAATGGTGCGTACACACGTAGCGATATAAATGAGCGTTTGAACGATAATATTGTTAAAATCGTTTATTTTTAGGTCTCTACCAACTCACCATCGACCAGCGGATGCGCGGCCACATATGAATGATAGCGATATCGTCCGTGCATGCGGGTTACTAAAGGGACCAGAGATAGTTGATCGCGGGTCGCTATAGTGGTCGGTGACTTGGTGGTGTGCTGGATGATCCATATCGATCATCCAGCACACCAGGGAGGATGCAGGACGATCAGCCAGCGATATCGTATCGCTGGCTGATTGCTAAGTGTGGTTACACCATAAGAGCTTACAATCTAGAGCAGGGGATAGGCAAAGTCCGGCACTCCAGCTGCTGTGGTACAACACATACCAGCATGCCCTGTGGTAGGGTTTGCTGGAAGGTGTAGTTCTACAGCAGCTAGAATGCAACATGTTAACCTCCCTTGTTCTAGAGAATAGGCAGTGGCTAGAGGGCATGTAGAACAGCTATAAATTTGTTAAATATATATATAGTGCTGTTTAGATGTAATATAAAATATTGAGCACACACATTCTCAGATCACTCAGGGGAGAGAGTCTGTAATATTAAAGACGTGCGAGGACATATGATCATTAGTGTATGACCTGGCCGATTATTAGGATACATACACTGGATGTCGCCATTTATACAACAAAAAATGTAACATGTGCCCGTGAGCTTTAAGATGCCCACACACATACCGACTTTTCATCCAATTTGGCCGATTTCGACGAATCGTGACGACAGATCATGTAAAAAATGGCCAAATTGTGAGTTTCTACTCTTGATCACGATGCCGATGCGCGTCCCCGCTCGTCGTACATCGCATCTTCAGATCTGCCGTGCTGTAGGGCAGATTAGCCAATCTGGGATACAATGCATTTGGCTGCAAAATAGATCTTAAGTCAGATTGGACATTTTTAACTCCAAATCGTGACCACGACTGCCTGGGGAGAGTTCAGGGGAAATCGTGTACATTGGCTGATTGGGAGCAAGTCGGTATGTGTGTGGGCACCTTTAGAGTAATTTGTTAGTGTGACAGCCCACAAAAGCCGATCATACAATCCCATTGGAAAGGATTGCGTTATATGTCCAAATCTCTGCTCAACTCTGATTGGAAGATTACATTGGGGGCCGTTTAACGAGCTGTATACACTTCAAGATATACGAGGCAGCTTGTTCTCACCAGAACTAGACTAACCTACAGGGACCCTGTAATAACACCGTCCACAAGCCAAGTGTAGAGATGAAATGAGGCATAGAATGGACATCCTGAGGGGGGATATTTATCATCCCTAACCTGTCCTGAGTGTCCTCTTCCCTTTAATCCTGGCTGGGAACACAGATCCCACTTGGTTGGAGGGTAAACACCCGGCTCTAGGACTAAGCCCCAGATGTATGTTCTTCTAAGACACGGTAAATAAAAGGGTCTCTCTCCTCCCCCCCTCCCCATCTCCATGATCTGTATAGCTGCATTAGTAAATATACAAAGCAGTCCCTACCAACAGGCAGGGTCTCACGTCTCTGGCCGAATGACAGCATGTAGCACGAGATTTAGCAAAACATATCAAGGGCGGGTACAGATAACTCAACCACCCCACAGCAAAGGCCCAAAATAATCTTAATGGAAGTGGCATCTATTCATACAAGTTATTTATTCATATTTTATGCCAATAAGGCCACCTATGCAGGATCCACCGGCGGGCACGACACCCCAGCCAAGCGGCTGATTATTCTACAATTTTGCATGGTCTACTGGTTGGCTTTTCTGATGCTCCGATTGGCTGCAGGTTAATCAAGTCACCCTAAACTCTAACTCTCTGATTGGTCTCATCCTCAACCTTCTACATTTCTAATTGGCCACAGGTTGGTCGGGTCCCCTTAGCTTTCCTAATGCTCCGATCGGCTACAAGTTGGCTAGGCCCTCCTGGCTTCTGAATGTTCCGATTACCTACAGGTTGGCACTAGGGTTGTCCGCTTGAAGAACGACTACACTCAATTATCACAGACAAATAAAAAAAAATCAAATTGGTGCCTGTACGCTGGTGAAACTCGCTTAAAAAACAAACCACGTTTGGTTAGTTTAGGACACAGAAGAGCAGTCAGTGAACGCACAAAGCCAAAAGCCAATAACCGGGCACTTCCGGAGAAGAGATGCGACTTGCGAAGCGCTTTCAGCTACGCTCAGAGGACTGGTGAACGTCTCGCAACCAGCTTCATCTCTTCGCTGCCGACCACAGGGCTGACGTGACGCAGGCTCTTAAGCTGCGGAAACTGTCACATGACAAAGGACCTTCAGTTTACACGTGACCTTTAATGACCACGCTCCATAAAAGCTAAATGGGCTGCAGGGTCAGGAACGAAGGCCGTGAGCAGCATATAAATTGAGGCCCGGAATTTAAATATTCCATTAAGAGAATGAGAAGCCATTAACGTGTAGGCAATAACAGCAGGAACTAAAAACACATATTGAGTTCTAACACTGCCCTATCTTCCCACCACACCCCTAAACTGTATCTCCCGTTGCTTTCAGAGTCTATTCATTAGGATATATTAATGCCTAAAAAACAAAAACAAAAACTGACTCATTCTTTCAAATTTTGCTATTTAAAAAGTCTAAGAAACGTCACCGGTAACCTTGTCAGGACAGAGATACAGACAAGACGGATGCAGTAACATTCCAGAACGGTGATCGGTAATCTGGTAAACTTTGGGGGGGGGGGGGGCTGCATCGGACGGCCCCTCTAGCTTTCAAAAAAGGGCCGCACATTACCCTTAATCTCAGAATTTAAATGAAAGCATTTGACCAATAAAAGATCTGTAATAGGTGATCAGCGAGCATTTTTTTTTTTAGAAAATTAATACAGGTTAACACAAATCTGACAAAATAGCGCAGGCAGGAGCTTGGCGCTGCAAGTGAAGGCATGGCGGGCGCATACCGCCATAGAGCCGCCTGTTGCTCGCTACTGTTCCCGAAGTTTAATAAGGAACGAGGAAGACTGAGTAGAAAGAAGAAAACGTTAATCAAAGTGACTTTAGCATAAACTCAGAGAAGTTATAATTTTGCATTCTTTATAATATTCCTGCTATCTTACATTACTTAAATTACATTTGTTGTTTGCTAAGAAAGAAAAAGAGAAAACCCAAAAACACGGAGGACTGAGGCCCTGAGCCCGCCGATGATTTTTGCGTTTTATACCCTTGAAGTATAACCATCAGTTAGGGGGGACCTATTAGCATCATATAAAAACGTATTTTTCCTCTAAAACCAGCATGCGCTGTGCTGACAGGAGGATTATAAGACATTATTATACAGATAACACGTAACATACTCAGCCTGAGCGTTTCGTGGCACCAGGCGCTGGCCACAAAACGTACGACAAAGTGGTCAGTCCATCCGTAATGAACGCCACCAAGAAAACGAACACGCGTACACCTGGCTCCTGTTTGTGTAATGTGGAAACGAGAACATGCTTACCAACACTGCCAGGAGGGAAGGGGACGGGGGTTAACCCTGTACTTCCTCCCGGAATTAACCAGTGGTGTGCCAGACCGCACCGCAGTCCTGACAGCTAGCGGAGGTGCTGGTAAGAGTTGAGGATGGGGTCACAGCTGGCCGCCCCAGGCCCTCCCCCTGTGTTTGTGCTGGAAAATGCTCAAGTTCCAGAGTGCTGGCCTTTGAAGTGGGGAAACCTGTTTGGAGACCTTCCGCAGATGTGACGCTCTGTCACCACCACACAAACTGGAGAAACTGGTTTGAATCTTGTCCTCAGCTTTCACTCTAGGTCCTTGTGACTGCAAGAGACGGATTGCCAGCTGTTCTGGCGACATAAGCTCGTGTGAAGGCGAATGATAATAGCGGACGCTTCTCGGGTGTGGTATAGAAGTTTGACAGGTAATAGGTCGCCGATGTATAGGTCGACACCAGATGGTCAACAAACAATATGTCGACAGAGTCAAAAAGTCAACAGAATAAAATGGTCGACACATATGGTCAGTTTTTTTGTGTATTTTAAGCCTAATCCTAACTCTCCCCCAGGTGCTTAACCCTAACCTCAGCCTAACACTAGCCCACCCCCTGGTATCTAACCCTAACCCTGCCCCAAGTGCCGAAACCTAACCGCACGCTAACCCTGACCATAGTCCCTAACCGTCCCCTCCAACAGCCTAACTCCAAAAATTTCGGAAAAAAAAAAAAAAAATCATGTGTCAACCTTTTTGTGTGTGTTAACCATTGGTATGTTGACCATTTGAACAGGTCGACCCTTTGCTGTCGACCTATACGTTATCAATCTTTTTACTGTCGACGTGTCACCAGGATACCGGCTACCCACAGCTAACAGTCGGTTCTGTCATTTTATCAGCTGAAACCTCTACTGCTCATTATCCCTCCGTATCCAATACAGCCTTGGTCAACGATTCACTAATCCCACGGCGCTCTCCGTCGTCAAATAAACCTCCATGCAGATGGTGACAGTCGGGGCCGGCTTCAGTCTATGGAACAAGCAACAAATCTGTATACGACCTTATTTGCATGTAACAATAAGATAACGATTTAAGAAAGGAAACGGTTTTATCAGCTGCCAATGAGATTCGTGTTGTTATCACAGCGGGGAAAGGTCATCGCCTGGGGGTGTTCCGCAAGTTTGTGCCATACACAGCGATCAGTTTCTCAAAGGGGGAGATGTACTAATCCTTTGAGATAAAGTACCAACCAATCAGTTGGAAGTTTAGGAGCATCTTCAGCAAAGCATGGGGTCCTGTTGGAGTCTCATGTGATGGTTATGGAACGGTTTTCTGTACAGTAATATATTGAAATAAGCAGAGGGGAACCCCGGCTTAATTAAATCTGCCCTTTAAGCTGGCCATACACCAGATCAACTTTCCTCCAACCATCCAACTAGTTGGTTGGTTAAGTTGAAAAATCCGGTAATGTATGGAAGCAAATGACAAGTGGCGTAATGTGGGGAGGTCGAGCAGGGCACGTGCCCTGGGCACCGTCGGATTGGCGCCACGCCGCCGGCAGCAGTCCAGTACACTGATTTCAAGTCAGTGTATTGCGGACCGCACTCCGCAGTAACAAACGCTGCCAGCAGCACCGGTTAGTACACTCGTACTACCCAGCGGCGGTCTGTTTGTTTGTTTTGGCAGCCAATGAGGATCAGACAGACTCATTGGCTGCTGTGCCCACTGCCGCAGCCGGGCTGGAGCTCACTCATGAGCTCCGCATTCCGGCTCCCGCAGGGGGTGATGGGAGAGACGTCATGACGTCTCTCCCATGGTGCAGAGCGGGCCGGGAGGACGGAGGAGCGGACAGCAGCGCGGATTCAGGCAAGTGTTTTTTTTCTGTGGGCGGAATTCAATTCTCTCCAGCCCCTATCGCGCCCGACGGAGATATTCTGTTCTTGCTCCTGTCGGGCGCGATCAGCTGCCAAGCGCTACACTTCAGCTCGCAGCCCCTGGGGGATGAGAGCTGAAATGTGCGAAAAGTGACACGTTTGGGCGCCCAAACATCACTTTTCGCGATCGCGCCCAGCACTTTGGTCGTGTTTAGCTGACCTGACCTCTATGGGCGCGATCAGCGTGAAATTCTGGCACAATTGAATAGCGGCCCGCGATCTCCTGTCACTTTAGACGGGAGATGCGGGCCGCGAAAATCAATTGAATTCCGCCCTGTGTGTCTTTGTCCTACATATGTAAGGAGCACTGGCACTGCGTGAAATGCCCCCAGTTTCCAATGACTACGCCCACTTTATTGACGCGTGCCTTCAAAGGCCACACATACTTTGGTGGGGGGGGGGGGAGCTCCGTTTTTAAACTTGCCCTGGGCTCCAAATACCCTAATTAAGACGCTGCAAATGACAATCAGCAATTTGCTCCCAAACATCAGAAAACACAAAAAAAGGTTGTTCAGGAAAGTAGGTTTTATAAATCAAACAGATATAACCAGTCTGACCAACAGCTTCCGCCCGTTTTCCGGTGTTTGGGAGAAAATGGCCGATTGTCATTTGCTCCCATGCATTACCGGATTTTCATTCCAACCAATTAGTTGGATGGTTGGAGGAACGTTAGCCTGGTGTATGGCCAGCTTTAGTGTGCGGGTACAGACAACTAGGAATAAGCCACAGAATGAATGTTTGGCAGAGATATGGCAGCATGTAACAAGCAACTTCTGTATGAATAGGATTGATCCTAAAGGTTTCCAGAATTAAATGACAGATGTGTTACAGGATTTGCGCCATTTAAAAGATTTCAAAAGTTTTGCAAATTGCTATATGTCCCTTATATGGCGAAAACGGAATCCAGAAAAGACGACAAACACAGAGGACCAGGCGGAGAGTGGACGCCAAGTCGGACACAATTACTCTCACGTTGTGCAGGTTTGTATGCATCTCTACATGCAGACCGCTTCTATCCGTACACTTGGTTTTATAGCCACCACCATCATCAGTAAGCACTTGCACCAGCCTATACTTGGTCCAAGGGATCTGCCTGAAAACAGGAGTAATCCCCCTGTATAACGCTGCATAGGCCCGGAATCCCGGCAGCGCACCTGGCTGAGCCATGTCCTGTGCGCGGAAGTGCCGTTATACCTACTCACCGGAGAAGCGTAGGAACGCGGGAATACACGGAGCATACCCTCTGTAAACTGACAGCTCTCATTGGCCCAAACTGTTTTGTTTCTCTCTACACTAAAGCTACACACACACACACATATACACACATATACACACACACACACACACACATATACACACACACACACATACACACACACACACATACACACACATAATATGAGATATGGTAAGAACTTACCCTTGTTATCTCTATTTCTACGAAGTCAATAGGGTTCCACAGGATACCTTGGGGTATAGGTGTGACGTCAGTCGCAGGGCACCAAAGAGTTAAGCTTTCAGCCTCCCAGGATGCACTAGGTCCCCCTCCTATACCCCGCCCCCGGGCCAAGGCACCTCAGTTAGTTACCAAGCCATAGGCCGGAGGAGGAGAAGGAAGAGAGAGAACAAAGATCTGGACACATACAAGAATCACATTCTCACCAGAGGGAGACGGAAAACCGGTGACCAGAGCAAAGCCCATCTGCAGCACAGGTGCGACAGGGCGGGAGTCCTGTGGAACCCTATGGACTTCGTAGAAATAGAGATAACAAGGGTAAGTTCTTACCATATCTCATATTTTCTACTTCAGGGTCCATAGGGTATCCACAGGATACCTTGGGGATGTCCCAAAGCAGTATCCTTTAAGGGTGGGGACGCTCCTGTGCAGAAAGGAGAATCCGCCGCCCGAAGGAAGCGTCCTGAGAGGCGAAGGTGTCAAACCTGTAATACCTCACGAAGGTATGGACAGAAGACCACGTAGCAGCCTTGCAGATCTGAACTGCCGAGGCACCACGTCGAGCTGCCCACGAAGGACCCACAGACCTAGTGGAATGAGCCTTCAGAGAAGGAGGGACCGGTAGGCCTTCATGAAGATAAGCTTCAGAAATAGCCATACGGATCCAGGCTGCCAAAGTTTGCTTTGAAGCAGGCCAACCCTTTTTACGGAAGCCAAAGAGGACAAACAAAGCGTCCGACTTCCTAAACGAAGAAGTGCGGTCAACATAAGTCCTTAAGGCCCGCACAACATCCAAAGAGGCCTCACCCACGGAAAGACCCGGTGAGTTAAAGGCCGGAACAACTATTTCCTCGTTAATATGAAACTGGGAAATAACTTTGGGAAGAAACTCGGGCCGAGTGCGGAGCACTGCCCTGTTCCCATAAAAAACCAAGAAAGGGGGTCTACAAGAAAGAGCCCCTAACTCAGAAACACGTCTGGCCGAAGCAATGGCCAGAAGGAAAACAGTCTTAGCTGTTAGCCATTTAAGATCCACTGAGCCCAGTGGTTCAAACGGCGGTCCTTGGAGAGCCCTCAGGACCACAGCCAAATCCCAAGGCGCCACAGGTGGAACAAAGGGCGGCTGAATGCGGAGAACACCCTGCATAAAGGTGCGCACATCCGGGATTGTAGCAATCCTACGGTGAAACCAGACAGATAGGGCCGAAACCTGTACCTTCAAAGAAGCAAGGCGAAGCCCATGATCTAGTCCCGCTTGCAGGAAGGCGAGAATCCGAGACAGACGAAACTCCCGCGGTGCATAACCTCTCGGTCGACACCACTGGAAGAACGTATGCCACACGCGATGGTATATCCTCGCGGAAGACGGTTTCCGAGCTCGTAACATGGTACGCACCACAGAGCTGGAAAACCCCCGGGACCTCAGCATGGCCGTCTCAACAGCCACGCCGTCAAAGACAGCCGAGTCAGGTCCGGGTGAAGGCAAGGACCCTGAGACAGAAGGTCCGGTCGTAGCGGCAACCGCAGAGGAATGTCCACGGACAGACCCTGAAGGTCTGAGAACCAGTGCCGTCTGGGCCACGCGGGAGCTATCAACAGGAGCGTCCCTCCTTCCTGTTTGAATTTCCGGATTACCCGTGGAAGAAGGGAGACCGGAGGGAACAGGTATGCGAACCGGAACGTCCACCGGACGGACAGAGCATCCACCAGAGACGCCCCTTCGTCTCTTGTGCGAGACCCGTACACCGGCAACTTGTTGTTGTGCCGGGACGCCATGAGGTCGATTTCTGGAAGACCCCACCTGTCCACCAGTAGTTGAAAAACGTCCGGGTGCAGGGACCATTCCCCCGGATGAACGTCCTGGCGACTTAGAAAGTCCGCCTCCCAATTGAGCACTCCCGGGATGAAGACCGCTGATATGGCCGGAAGATTGCGCTCCGCCCAAACCAGGATCCGAGAGACCTCTACGAGAGCCGCCCGACTGCGAGTTCCTCCTTTCCTGTTTATGTAGGCCACGGTGGTAGCGTTGTCCGACTGGACCTGCACCGGGCGACCCTGGAGAAACCGCTGTGCCTGCTGGAGAGCATTGAAGACCGCACGGAGTTCCAAGATATTTATTGGAAGCTCCGCTTCTGTCGGCGTCCACCTGCCCTGGAACAAGTGTGGACCCGAAACTGCTCCCCAGCCCCGAAGACTGGCGTCCGTTGTCAACAGGACCCAATTTGGAACCCAGAACGGACGTCCCTTGTTGAGGTGGGTCATCTGTAACCACCACGTAAGGGACAGGCGAACCTCCTGGGTGAGCACAATCGTCTGGGACTTCAGAGACTGAGTCAGCCCGTTCCACTTGGACAGGATCAGGTGCTGCAGAGGTCTGGAGTGAAACTGGGCGTATTCCACCATGTCGAACACCGACACCATGGAGCCCAGTAACCTCATCGCCGAGTGTAAGGACACCCGGCGGCTGTGCAGACAACTGCGCACCCTTGACTGTAAAGCAGAGATCTTGTCCTCCGTCACGAAGATCCTTTGCTGTCCCGAGTCCAATAAGGCTCCAAGATGCAGAATCCTCCGAGACGGGATTAGAGTGGACTTCTGCCAGTTGATTAGCCAGCCGTGCCGTTGCAGCAGTGCAATGGTCAGGTCCAAGTGGCGTAACAGGAGCTCTGGAGATCCTGCCACCAATAACAGGTCGTCCAAATACGGCAACATGCGGACTCCCTGCAGCCGCAGAGAAGCCGCCATGACCGCCATCACCTTGGTGAAAACACGTGGTGCTGTTGCCAGGCCAAAAGGTAACGCCCGAAACTGGAAGTGGTCGCTGCTGATTGCAAACCTGAGGAACTGTTGATGGCGCCAAAGAATAGGGACATGCAGGTAAGCGTCCTGTATGTCCAATGACACCAAGTAGTCCCCAGGTTCCAGCGCCAGAATGATGGACCGTAGGGTCTCCATCCGAAACTTCGGGACCCGCAAAGACTTGTTGAGTGCTTTGAGGTTGAGAATCGGACGATATGACCCATTGGGTTTCTGTACCAAAAATAGATTTGAATAGAAACCCTGGCCCCTCTGGGAGAATGGAACCGCCACTATAACTCCAGCCTGGAGCATAGTGTGCAATACCTTCCGCAGCTCCGTAGCCTTGTTCCGGTCTGATGGGAGACCCGTGGTGAAGAAGCGAGCCGGGGGTCTGTGCCGGAAGGAGAGGGCGTATCCGTGGGAAACCACCTCCAGAACCCAAGTGTCTGTCGTAGTGGTCGACCAACACTGGGCGAACTGTAGCAGGCGGCCTCCCACCCTGGGATCCCCCAAAGGGAGGCCCGGACCGTCAGGCCGCAGGCTTGCCATCTGGCTTGGGGGCCGGACGTCTGGTACTCCATGCCTGCTTCCGGGGCTTGACCGATTTCTTAGGGCCAGCCTGTCGAGGAAACGACTGTGGTTTGGGCCTGCCCTGGGCCCTAGATGACCGAAAGGACGATGGTCCCGAACCAGAAGGAGCAGCGGCCGACGGGAGACAGGCAGATTTGGCTGCCGCCAGCGTGGCCACAATCTTATCCAGATCCGGACCGAAGAGAACTTCTCCGGTAAACGGCAACGCTTCCAGACCTTTCTTGGAATCTGCGTCCGCCTTCCAGGATCGCAGCCACAAGGTGCGACGAGCAGCTACCGCTGCTGAAGAAATTCTAGACACCAGAGTACTAATGTCTAGAGCCGCCTCGTTGATGTAGGTGGCCGAATCACGGAGATTGCCAATCAACTCCGCCTGATCGGCCGGACAGTCGGATTCAAAAGAAGCCTCTAATGAATCCGCCCAGCGCTCCATCGCTCTGGCAACCCAGCAAATGGCCATAGCCGGCCGTGCTGCCCCCCCAGCAAGGGAATAAGCGGACTTCAGGCAGATTTCTACCTTGCGGTCCGTAGCATCCTTAAGGGAGGACATGGATGGCATCGGCAATGTGGCACTACGGACAAGACGGGTCACGTGAGAATCCACCTGTGGAGGGGATTCCCACTTCGCAAAATAATTATCCGCGAACGGATAAGCCACCGCCAGGCGTCTCTGCGGCTGGTATCTTTTGCCCGGTTGTTTCCACGCCTCCTCTAAATGGTCCACCAACTGACCCGAAAGAGGAAAGACTGTGGCATCGCCCTTCACATCTTTGAAAAAGGCATACTTAGATTTAGCCGCTGGGGGAACTTCGTCCTCAATCACCAAGGCTGTGCGGACCGCCCGAATAAGTCCAGGAATATATACTTTGGACTTAGCATCAGCGTCCTTAGTATGGAGAGGTTCCTGATCGTAAGGATCTAGAATCTCCCCATCATCAGACGTCCCTTCGTCATCCTCATAAGGAGCGGACAGAGACGCCACCGGCCTTTTATGAGACCGCATCACAGACTCCCCTTGCAACACATCCGACAAGTGCTGTACAGAACTCGTCAGGGAGTTAACCCACGCTGGCTCCTGAGAACCCGGGAGCGGGGAAATAGGGAGACTGTGGGGTACCACCAATTGTCGTGGGAACCCCTGCATGGGTGACGACACCACAGACTGCTGGGACAAACCCATCGGAGTAAACGCGGGCTGCGGAGCTAACTGGCCCACTAAAGCTGTTAACGCCTGAGCGAAACAAGCCCAGGGCGGCTCCTGTACCGGTGCTGTAACCGTAATAGGCCGCGCCATGGACAAACACTGCCGGCAAAGGCCCTCCGCGCTACCCTCCCCCTCCGCTAACGGTACTTTGCACGTGGTACACTGTAGCCGGAGGGGAAAATCACTTTCAGACATGATGGCACCACGTATGTGACCTCTCTCACCAATTAAGTATTAAATAGGCGAGAGACCACCCTGCAGCACCGCACCGCAAGGGCTTTAGCAGAAAGAACAGGGACAGTAATAAAGCTGACAGTTTAGAGAAGGAAAGATTACAGGCAGCAGCGCTAGCACAGTCACATACAATGCAGAAAAATAACAATTCCTGCACTAACAGCGCTGATCACTCAACTACACAGACACAGGGCCTGGTAGGACACAGCGCTGCATACACAGACCTGACCACAGCGGAGGAGAGGTATGCGGGGGGACCCAGACCACGATGCTTCCGTCCAGCGCTTCCAGCAGCGTTCACCATGCGTTCTGGAGAAGATGGCCGCCGAGGAGCAGAGAGGAGGCTGGCCTGGGGGAGGAGCGCTGCCACAGGACCAGTCGGCAGCATGCAGAGAGGGCTGTGTGCAGCGGGGGAGGCGCCGGCTGTGAGACAGGGAAGGCGCGCTCCCCTGGCATGCATTTAACCCCTGGGACGCCGCAGCGCTACCGCTCTGCTGCGGTCCGCTGTCCCAGGGGGTAGTGGAAGCGCAGGTTGGTCGCCTGGCTCCACGCTGCAGCCAGTCCCCAGGGAGCCCCCTGCCTGGGGACTTAGGACCATGTGATCAGCGGGGACCCACCGCGGGACCCCGCTGCTTACCTCTGTCCCCCTTGAATCCGGCCATGGTCCGGAGCATCTGGGGTCACCGCTAGCTGTGACCCCAGACGCCCACCAGCATCCCCGGATCAGTACCGGCGTTCTGGTACCGGCGGGGTGTAGGGAAGACAGCATGGACGTCAGGACTGACTGTCCATGCTGTTCATCCAGATGTGCAGCCACAGCTGCATGAAGAATAAGCTTCAGGGGCTCTTCTAGCCCCCACTCCAACAGGTGCACCCGACTCCGGCCGGGCACCAAACTAAACTGAGGTGCCTTGGCCCGGGGGCGGGGTATAGGAGGGGGACCTAGTGCATCCTGGGAGGCTGAAAGCTTAACTCTTTGGTGCCCTGCGACTGACGTCACACCTATACCCCAAGGTATCCTGTGGATACCCTATGGACCCTGAAGTAGAAATACACACACACACACACATATATACACACACACACACACACATACACACACACATATACACACACACACACACACATATATACACACACACACACAACGGTTTTATTACGAACGATTTTATGTCAGATTATCTGCCAGATTTTTTTTAAGTGTTTTTGTATCTTCCCTTAATGAAAATCGTTCAGTTGGTCAGTCAGAATGAACTACAAACGGGAACGCGCATGAACGATAATTGTTCATCGTTATAACTCAGAAACTGAACGATTTTTTTAACGATTACGACATCATTATAGTTCAATCGTTCAAAAAATCGTTACGCGTGTATGCACCTTAACTATGAGGAGTAAAGTTAGAAAAAAATAAAAACCGCAATTAACATTTTTTTAGGGGGTTTAAAGGGCATATGTATCAAAGGTTGACGTGAGATAAAATTGTGAGATATATATCACCAACCAATCAGCTTCTAACTTACATTTTGCAGGCTGTGCTTAAGAAATGATAGTTTGGAGCCAATTGGTTGGTAATATATATTTCACAATTTTATCTCACATCAAGCTTTGATACATATGCCCCTAAATGTAATATATGCATATACACACGATAGTTATGCAGCACACATACACATAGTAAATGTAATATATGCATATGTAAAGCGCTGCGGAATATGTGTGCGCTATATAAATAACTGGTAATAATAATACACACGATAGTTATGCAGCACACACACAGTAAATGTAATATATACATATACACACACACAGTAAATGTAATATATACATATACACACACACACACAGTAAATGTAATATATACATATACACACACACACACAGTAAATGTAATATATACATATACACACACAGTAAATGTAATATATACATATACACACAGTAAATGTAATATATACATATACACACACACACAGTAAATGTAATATATACATATACACACACACACAGTAAATGTAATATATACATATACACACACACACAGTAAATGTAATATATACATATACACACACACAGTAAATGTAATATATACATATACACACACAGTAAATGTAATATATACATATACACACACACAGTAAATGTAATATATACATATACACACACACACACAGTAAATGTAATATATACATATACACACACACACAGTAAATGTAATATATACATATACACACACACACAGTAAATGTAATATATACATATACACACACACACAGTAAATGTAATATATACATATACACACACACACAGTAAATGTAATATATACATATACACACACACACAGTAAATGTAATATATACATATACACACACACAGTAAATGTAATATATACATATACACACACACAGTAAATGTAATATATACATATACACACACACAGTAAATGTAATATATACATATACACACACACAGTAAATGTAATATATACATACACACACACACAGTAAATGTAATATATACATATACACACACACACAGTAAATGTAATATATACATATACACACACACACAGTAAATGTAATATATACATATACACACACACAGTAAATGTAATATATACATATACACACACACAGTAAATGTAATATATACATATACACACACACAGTAAATGTAATATATACATATACACA
The DNA here is from genome assembly GCA_031769625.1 of Taudactylus pleione. Classification (NCBI taxonomy): domain Eukaryota; kingdom Metazoa; phylum Chordata; class Amphibia; order Anura; family Myobatrachidae; genus Taudactylus; species Taudactylus pleione. The sequence goes on along the minus strand of JAUIMM010000008.1, from coordinate 2,498,663 downwards.
CACACAGTAAATGTAATATATACACACACACACAGTAAATGTAATATATACACACACACACACACACAGTAAATGTAATATATACATATACACACACACACACAGTAAATGTAATATATACATATACACACACACACAGTAAATGTAATATATACATATACACACACACAGTAAATGTAATATATACATATACACACACACAGTAAATGTAATATATACATATACACACACACAGTAAATGTAATATATACATATACACACACACAGTAAATGTAATATATACATATACACACACACAGTAAATGTAATATATACATATACACACACACAGTAAATGTAATATATACATACACACACAGTAAATGTAATATATACATACACACACAGTAAATGTAATATATACATACACACACAGTAAATGTAATATATACATACACACACAGTAAATGTAATATATACATACACACACAGTAAATGTAATATATACATACACACAGTAAATGTAATATACACATATACACACACACATAGTAAATGTAATATACACATATACACACACACATAGTAAATGTAATATACACATATACACACACACACAGTAAATGTAATATACACATATACACACACACACAGTAAATGTAATATACACATATACACACACACAGTAAATGTAATATACACATATACACACACACAGTAAATGTAATATACACATATACACACACACACACAGTAAATGTAATATATACATATACACACACACACAGTAAATGTAATATACACATATACACACACAGTAAATGTAATATACACATATACACACACACAGTAAATGTAATATATACATACACACACACACACAGTAAATGTAATATACACATATACACACACAGTAAATGTAATATACACATATACACACACAGTAAATGTAATATACACATATACACACACACAGTAAATGTAATATACACATACACACACAGTAAATGTAATATACACATATACACACAGTAAATGTAATATACACATATACACACACATAGTAAATGTAATATACACATATACACACACAGTAAATGTAATATACACATATACACACACACAGTAAATGTAATATACACATATACACACACACAGTAAATGTAATATACACATATACACACACACAGTAAATGTAATATATACATATACACACACACAGTAAATGTAATATATACATATACACACACAGTAAATGTAATATACACATATACACACACACAGTAAATGTAATATATACATACACACACACAGTAAATGTAATATATACATACACACACAGTAAATGTAATATATACATACACACACAGTAAATGTAATATATACATACACACACAGTAAATGTAATATATACATATACACACACAGTAAATGTAATATATACATATACACACACAGTAAATGTAATATATACATATACACACAGTAAATGTAATATATACATATACACACACACAGTAAATGTAATATATACATATACACACACACACAGTAAATGTAATATATACATACACACACACACAGTAAATGTAATATATACATACACACACAGTAAATGTAATATACACATATACACACACACAGTAAATGTAATATACACATATACACACACATAGTAAATGTAATATACACATATACACACACACAGTAAATGTAATATATACATATACACACACACACAGTAAATGTAATATACACATACACACACACACAGTAAATGTAATATACACATACACACACACACACACATAGTAAATGTAATATACACATATACACACACATAGTTAATGTAATATACACCTAGTAAATGTAATATACACATATACACACACACACACCTAGTAAATGTAATATACACACATACACACACACCTAGTAAATGTAATAAACACACACACATAGTAAATGTAATATATACACACACACGATAATTATGCAGCACACATACATAGTAAATGTAATATATGCATATACGGATGATATTAATGCAGCACACACACATAGTACATGTAATATATACACACACGATAGTTATGCAGAACACATACACATAGTAAATGTAATATATGCATATAAACACAATATTAATGCAGCACACATACACATAGTACATGTAACATACACATGAATTATGCAGCACACACATAGTACATGTAATATATACAGACGATGGTTATGCAGCACACATACACATAGTAAATGTAATATATGCATATATAGACGATATTAATGCAGCACACATACATAGTAAATGTAATATATGCATATACGGATGATATTAATGCAGCACACATACATAGTAAATGTAATATATGCATATACGGATGATATTAATGCAGCACACATACATAGTAAATGTAATATATGCATATACGGATGATATTAATGCAGCACACATACATAGTACATGTGAGGACTAGACGTATTCATCACAAATAAAAAGAGGCTTTAAAACACAGGGAGAATTCTGAGCTAAATGTACTGCACCTGCAGAATGTTCCTCCAGGCAATTAACCCTTTACTAAAAGGATAACGGAAATATTCTCAACTCCCTCCTTTCCTTCTCCTACAATTCACCTTGTCTTAGGCAGAACGTATATATGAAACCTTTCCGCGTGTACAATATAAGGTCCTCTCAGGTAGGTCGGTCTATCAGAGATCACCATGACACGGGGGAGTCCTCAGTCCCAGAACAAACAGTAAAAAGGTACAGAGCAAACAAGTGGAAACTGATAACCGCACAGACGCTGGGTCTCACTGCATGGGAGCAGCTGCCGCATCTACCACACGCAGCGTATTCCATATACCACACTCTACAGTCTAGGGGAGGCAATCTGATCATATAAATAGTCTTCATTCTGGCACCCTGCACCTGTCACAACCCGTGCAGTTCCTCTCTGCTGCCTGGGGTGTCGCTCTTTTCTGGTGCTTCTAGGACACACTTGTATGTATAGCAGCAGTTTGTTGCAACAGCTGAGTGTGCTAGAAGCACCAGATCAGACAGCGACACCCCAGGCGGGAGAGAGGAACTGCACAGGCTGTGACAGGTGCAGGGTGCTAAAATAGGCACTAATAAAAACAGAAATCATGGAGATTAAATAAATGTACACATCAGTATGAGATACAGATCCAGCGGGGTAAACTAGAAGCTTATACCACGATTAGAGTCATGTGGGATGATTCAGCCTCTCAAAATCCCAGGAACAAGCCAGGCTACTGAGGAATGAGGCATGCAGTGCCCCATGCCTCAGTGGTGTCACAAATTCCTAGTGACTGGATATACTGACATTAGCTTTTTTTTTTTTTTAACATCAGAGTTGTGCCTCAGTCATTCTGTAATACAATAATAATATACAATAATATTTCTCAACGCCCCATATTCAATTCCCTAATGTCAGTGAGAACAGGGACAGATGGAAATCCCGTTTATCCAGATAAATGACTATACAATGTAGCATAGTGTAGTATTATGTATACATTATTAGATCAGAGAGGTAATGACGTGTAGGAAGATTACTGTATAAACCATTCCTCTCTATATCGGCCAGCTCTCCCACCAGCCTGTACTTGTATATAATTGCTCCCATGCATTATTCTCAGGATGCAGATGAGTGAAGAATCCACATTTCCCACCATAATTACAGGAAACTCTGCCTCTCTCCACCACCTAAAAGCAACATATTCTATTTGTTTTTCATTAGGTGTCGGCATTACGTCAGCAAACTCCTCTGTAGCTGTGTTGATTATAAAGCGGCTCTCCACAATCAGGGCACAATACACAGTTACTGCCTGTATGGGGTCAGCTACAGAACAAACTGACAGTAAGGGGCTAAAGTTACTAAAGTGAGAGTTTTTAAAAGTGAGTTTTAAAAATGATGTTGCCCATAGTAACCAATCAGATTCTAGCCATTATCTTGTAGAAGGTGCTAGTTACATGTTAAGTAGAATCTGATTGGTTGCTATGGGCAACAACACTTAAAACTCACTTCTAAAAACTCTCACTTTAGTAAATTTACCCCCAAGTGTCAACACAAGCTCAGAACTGGAAAACTAAAGCTCCGTACACACGAGAGCGATCACACGGATCAGACATCGATAAAGATATCGTTTTCTGATCGTCCTCCATGTGCTGGATGATCAATATCGAACATTCAGCACATGCACCAACCCCCAAACAATAACGACCCGCGATCGACGATTGCGGGTCCCTATAGTAACCAGGCTAACCTGGTCGATATCGACTAGGTTGGCCTGCATGCACGGGCGATGGTTGATATCGACCATCAGTGCCCGCTCATCGACCATCGTTTGGGGGTTGATAGGGCCCAAAAACAGGACGATATGAACCATATAATCGATATCGTTCTCATCGTCCTGTTATATCTAACCGTGTGTAAGCACCATTAAGCGCAAACTGGACCCAACGCCCTCTACAATCCCCGACAATCATACGCTGGAGGAGGGTGAACGGTGTTGTGCCATTGTTGCTTCAATATCAACAGCTCACCTGTTTCTTACCACAAGCTGCCATATTTCCTTGAGACTCTCACACGCAGCAATAAAATGCTCACTTTACCAGCAATGTATTTTACAGCAGACATTTGGGCGCTGTAGAATTGGTGTGTAAAATACTAATTTACCTCATACATTAATAAGGGTCTACTACTTCTAATGATTTTAATTGGCGGGGTGATGATGGTGGTGGGGGTGGTGGTGGGGGGGTCTGTGAGGTAATTCTTCTAGCACAGGAAATTGTGTTAAAAAAAATAAAAAAGGTTTTCCTCATGGAACGCAAGTTCTGCCATTTTCTACGCGAACGTAGGCCACCAAATAGTCAGCGTCGTCGCTTGGTGCCTCACATTGGTCACTAAAGATTTGAAAAGCTGCATTCCCATATTTGTTCGTCCCACAAAATGGCTGCCTGCACCGTGCCTCAACTTACATGAATGTACAGAGGGCCTGATTCAGAGCCGGACGCGATTTGCGAACGGTCCTTCAGAAAAAGGGGCCGGCTATTTAAATTGAGCGCTCGCTCTTTGCGGTCTGTTGACGCCTCTATGAACGAAACATGCGCTCGCTATTTTGTAAAGACGCCCCCTGGCCGTTCGCATCATACGTCATCTCCGCTATTTATTGGATTCATCGAGTACATCGAAAGGCGTCAGAACTGCTCGCAGTGCTTGTGGTAGGTTTTACTTCCCGCAATCACTGCGAGCAGTTCAGGCTAAAAGACAACCAAGTGACGTGGTCGATGACGCTGCTTTGTTAATTATGCACACCCATTTTGACCATTTGGCACACCTGCGTTCGGATCACCACTCCCCGTTTTCAAGCACCTTCCCCTGTTACCACCCACAAACGCCTCATCCTGTCAATCAAATTAGCAGCCCCTCGCTATTTTGCGAGCGCACGATTTCCGACCGCAATGACTGGTTGGCGCATGCGCATTACGACCCATACGCATGCGCAGATGTGCGAACATCACTCGGAGCGAGAGGCTCTGAATCAGGCCCTGAGTGCATTCCCATAATGATTCAGCTCTCAATAGGGCTGTCAGCACTGTGCCTCATGCCTCAGTTGCTAGTAAGCGGATGGGCTGCATTCTTAGAACTGTGGAGAATTGCTCGGATGTCAAGACAAGTAATGCAAGTAATAGTTTTTACACAATAACCCTGAATGGGATGTTGGTAATATCACCCAGCACAACCTCCACACGTGCTCTATGTGATAAGAGATATCTCCAGCCTGCTGGTAATGGTACCAACTTATGTTTCCGTCAGATATTGGCAGAGACGAAGCAGGAGACAGGCCCTGTGCAGACGGCAGCTGGGGACAAACCTCAGATACACGTTCTACCTCCCTGAAAATGGCGCACAATTGAGACCCCAATACAGAACGATGACAACCCCTATTATCCGACACCAGCAACGCGAGGACATGTCACTAAGTTGCGAGATCCGAGAAAGGTATTACTGCTCCGTAGACTGTAAGCTCTTCTGATCACTACACCTCTAGTAAAGTGTGATATTACCGACCATAAAAATAGTCAGCAACTTCCGCAGTGCCTAATGCGGTCTCATTCCACGCAAGTTCAAGTAAAAACAAACACACTATATCCATGTTACGTAAGGATTACTCAAATCTTCTTACTACACGGCATATTTTACAATATCGTCCCTCTCCTCGCTCAGCTTCATGGCATGCAATTTAGACACCCGGGCTCTGGGGAAGTCATCAGTGCGGAATCAGTATGATTTACCGCCGGACCCATGCCCGGCGGTTGGAATCCCGACAGCGGCATCCCGGCAGAGGAGGAAATCCCCATCGTCCAAGGTAAGTATTCTCTAACCTAATTCTACCCCCTAACAGTCCCTTAGGGGTGCCTAACCCTAACCTCCCCCCTCCCAGTGCCTAACCCTAATCCCCCTGTAAGTGCCTAAACCTAACCCTCCCTCCCCGCCGCCTAACCCTAAGTCCCCCTAGCCTAACCCTAACCTCCCCCCAGGGATGCCTAACGCTAACCCCCCCTTCCCCTAGCCTAACCCTAACCTCCCGAGGGGGTGCCTAACCCTAAGTCGCCCCCCCCCCCCCGGAACCCTAAACCTAACCTCCCCCCCCCATGGCTATCCGCGCTCGACGTCCCTTCGATCGGGATGCCGGGCGCCAGTCTCCCAGCGTCGGTAAAATGACAGGCGTCTAGATTTATACGCCCGTCATTTAACCCTCGCCGGGATTATGCAGTCGGGAAGCCGGCTGTCGGGATTAGGTCCGCCGGCTTCCCAACTACATACCATTAGTGCCCAAGGTGATGGAAGTCATCCGACAAAAAAAAAACCCCACAAAACTTCTTATTTCTGCATTATTCCAAGTCAGAAGGGGGAGGTGGAATATTTTACACCTTGTAAAAAAAAATATTAAAAAAATGAAACAATATATAGAGTACTACTATCTGCTGTCTACATTCACAAAACACCTCTCCCCTCCAGTCTCTCATCTGGATAGTCTCACAGAGGGTGGAATCCAGATAACACAGCTCCTACACCCCCAGGTCCAACACACAGAGAACAGCTCTAACTAACCCTGAAAATGCTGGCAAAGCGCATACAGGACAAGGCCGGGCGCCAAAATACCCGCACTAAAGACAATGGTATATGCACATTGGTGTTATGGGGTTCTGGAGTTCTATGTCCTGCATTTGCAATTTCCAGGTATAAAACAAAACCATAAACGTAGGGAACACTGATCCCTATTACAAAGAAAATAGTAGGGTTAACATAACATCCTTTTCCTAAAATCGTTTGATTAAATATATGGGCAGAAATGATCACACACACTCGGACCCCAATGCTTCCATAATCAGGAGCAGCGTACAGCTTGCTAGGTCAGAAGGAGAAAATACATCATCTAATAGAATCATTATGCTTGACTTCCAACACAGGGCCTGAGTCACTACAGATCGCTATTGCGGCCGCGATTACGCGCGTCCATCTGCTGCGAAAATATGCTAATGAATGTAATCGCAAAGCCGTCGCACGGCCAGCATAGAGACGCCCACTACCGCTATCTCATATCCGTAATACCTCGCAGTCCTGCGTATACAATCGGCCCCTCACGGACAATTATAGCAGGTCTGACCTTACTCAGGACTTGCTAACCTCGTCGCACGCAGTAAGTACTCAGGCTGCGTATGCCGTCAGTGTCTAATTTATACGCGCCCAAGTAACAGCGCTCAAACGGCCAGGCACGCCTGCGTTTCTCTGACCACTCCCCTGTTACCGCCCCCAAACGCTGACCTGATGTCACTCACTCTGCGATGGCTTTGTATCTGCGTAGGTGATTGCAGTGCGATCGCAATGCTAACTTACGTACGCGCACTGCGGTGCATGCGCAGTATCGACCGAGCTGCATACGCTGTTGCAATTGTGAACCATGCTGAAACAGCCCCACAGTCCAAAAACCATTCAGGGGTGGAGCTTACATAAGTAGGTGGGGCTTTGGAAAAATGGCTGCTTGGGTAACACCATGGAATAGCTTATTCTGACCCAATAGTGCATATATAAATGGGAGATATGACAGCCTACTGTAATAAGGGATACCAGAACAGAATCTGTGCCGGAAATCACCTGTCGCTGGCTACGGAAGAGCCGATGTCTCTTACCAACATTCGTAACCATGGAAACGATTCAGTCAATATGGCGTCCTCCATCTGAAGGGATGTAAGACCCGGTACACACAACAGGCGTTTAACAACAATGCCAGCTTATAAAGGACACAAACCGCGTGCTCTGCCCAGCGTGTTCTCAACAGCCTCCCTGCAATGTTGGAACAGACGCAAAGCGAATGTACTTTAAATGGCTGATTATAAAGTGTACATACTGTATGGGGGAACAAAGACCTATTTGCATAGTTATATTAATGATCCAAAAATTACATGGTATCAAATTGAAAAAAATAAATAAAAACTATACAAAGTAATTTAAAACAAAATAGTGTTTAATTATAACTTCTCATTAAGTGCACGTTCTATATCTGGAATTAAAATGACACCGTCAGACAGATGCCCCAAAGCCCACTTGGAAATACTCCAACACGTCTGTTCAGGGTGTCAGTGTCCAGCGACAGGGTCTGGACGGAGCAATGACAGGAGCTAATCTCAGCGCGGACAGGAATCCAGAATAGTACACAGAACAATTCACTAACCTCTCATAGACAAACATATTACTTTTCAAAATGCAAATCCATCATTTTCCAGTACACTTTTACTGATTGTGAGGCAATTGTGAGCTTGGTTTGACGTGCCCTTGCCCATCTGCGAATTGCCCCCAATGTTAATTAGCAATTGCAATGCAAAACATCTTGCTCAGATAGAGTAGCACCACTCTCGTAACATGACGGACTGCGGCTGAGTGGTGGAAGACGCTGACAGACCTTCAGGAATACTATGCTGAAATACTTAAGACAAGTAGTTTCCAAAATCGGTCCTTAAATCACCCTAATAGTCCAGGTTTTAAGGATAGCCAAGCTTGAGCAAAGGTGTCATAATTAGGGGATGTAGGTACTAGCGCTGCCGCTAGGCTGTTTCAGCGGGGCGCCGTGCTCTGCCCTATTTCGGAAGAGCAGAAAGCACCCTGCCCTCCAGCACGGCGCCCCGCTGAAACAGCCTGCGGGTTCTGTCTCCACCCGCGGGCCGCAGTGCACCGTGGGTGGGGAAAACGGCAGTGCAGCAGTCACCACCGGTGAATGGATTCCGGGTGCATGAATCCATTCTCAGTGACCGCAGCGCTTGAGGGCTGTCCGGCATGCCCGTAAGTGCCGGGCACGCCCCCAAGAGTGACGAAAGGAGACATGCCATAAAGACACGCCCCCTTTTCGGGGGCACATGCATAAGTGCCCTTGCTCTAGGTCCGGTGCCATGCTAGCCGCCGGACCTAGAGTGGACACGGATACTGCTTTTACACCTAAATCCTGGGTCTGACCAAAGATTTGGAACACAGTTCCAAAAAGGGTCAGACCCAGGACAGACCTTTTCTACTGCGGCGCCGATCCGGATTATTCCTGGCTCGGCACCATTCACACTGCACATGGGTGCAGTGGAACACTTCTCCAGGCACTTAGAGATGACATCATCTCCAAGCGCAGAGAAATCCGGGAGTCCCCTGCTGTAAACAGAGTTTAATGACCCGGAGTCCCAGTTTACACTGCTAGTTACCTGGGTTGGATTGCCGCGTCACTCGACGCAGGAATCCAACCCTCTCCCCTTTTACACCAAGGAGCAACCCGGGTTACCCCTGCAATAACCCTGGTTTTAGTTCTGGTGTAAAAGGGGTATAAATTAGCATTCCGAAGGATGGGATGTCGGTGCTCAGAATACCGGTGCCAGCATCCCTATGGTTAGTATTAGGGGGAGGGTTAGGTTTAGGGATAGGCTGCAGGGAGGGGAGGGTTGGGGTTAGATTTAATCATCTGTGCTGAAGCATGGATATCCTTAAAACATGCACCACTAGGGCACCTTGAAGAACGAATTTGGGACCCACTGACATTAACGATAAGATAATGTGAAACAATGGCTTTATTTACGCTTTTAAAGAAAAAGGCAATTATAACATAGCAGCATAAGTATATCTGATAAAGTATGTTTTTATCTCGTAGCTGACCCTCCAATAGCCTTCTGTCAACAAAGAACTTGCGCAAGCAACATGTCAAAAGATTATTGCCCAGAGGGAGTGTAAACGCAGAGCGACACTGAATTACATAATCTCCGTAATTTGCAAGACTTACGTTCCTGCCAAAAATGCAGATCAAAGAGCAATTACAGAATAAGAAACTTTAATGACAGGCATATTCCTATAATGCGGCTCTGATCGGGTTACCAAGTCAGTCCGCACGACCCGCGACACACCCAGGTAACTTCTACTAATACAGAAATCGCCGGGGAGAGGTCCTCCTATTGTTAGGTGGAATGTGCCTTTCGTTTCGCTCTATTAAAATCATTAGGGATAATTATAGACCCCAGGGAGACACCAAATAGTCTCGGCTATGTAACTACGGAAAGTGGACCCATCAAAAACAATTATGCTTTTATGAGATTGGAGAGTTATTAAAGGTTATGAAACCCTGCATCCAATCAACCAGGGGCTTATTTCCTTACAGAAGGTACTAACGTCACGATGGACGCACGCACAATCATTATTTGTTAATTAATAAATTTTACAAGTTAAATCTCATACATAGCAGGGCAGCTGACATACTGACCAAGTCAGCGACTTACATTACGGACTGAATTTTTGGAGAGATAAAGGGCTCGATTCATTTGAACGCGAATTAAATAACACCGGGAAGGAGCTTCTGGAGCTACTCAATTCTGCGCGGTTAGGTCACAGAATGCCCGTTCTTGCACCCCTCGTGCCTTAAACATGGTGTTTAGTCGGAAGATCGGGCATTCTCCGACGCGATGCTGTTATCGCGGCGCTAAGGGAAAACAGCACTGCGCCTGTACTTTTGTCGGATTTCTGCACCCAGCCCTGTAGGGATGCGAGAAGAAATCCTTAACAGCGTGCAGAATTGAATAGCTCTGGGAGCTCCATCCCGGCGCTATTTAATTTGCGTTCAATTGAATCGAGCCCATTGTATCAGCCAATCAGCTCCTAATTTACAAACACAGCCTGTAAAGTGACAGGAGCTGATTGGTTAGTACTTTCTTTTTTTTTTTTTTCTTCGCACTCTCTCCAAAGCTTATGGTGCATACACACGGGACGATCGTCAACGATATCGATCATCCAGCACACCACCAACGTCCCTATAGTAACCTGGCCAATATCGACCAGGTTGGCCTGCATGCACGGGCGATGGACGATATCGTTATCGTCCATACATACCCGCGCATCGCAGGTCGTTGGTGGGTCGGAGGCACCGAAAAATGCACGATATGATATAATGAGCATCGGCTGTGCAGCACAGCCTATGCGATATGTCTGAACGACGTCGGTCACAGAAATATCGCTGGTACACACTGGCCGACGGGCACCAGATATATTGGCCGATCAATTGATCGTCCAATATATCTGCCAGTGCGTAGCCAGCAGTAGTGACTACCGGTCTATTTACTAAGCCTTGGGTGGAGATAAAGTGAATGGAAATAAAGTACCAGCTAATCAGCTCCTAACTGCCATGTCACAGGCTGTTTGAAAAATGACAGTTAGGAGCTGGTTGGTTGGTTCGTTATCTCCATCCAAGGATTAATAAAATAGACCCCTAAATATACCTTATGATCAGAGCCCTGCATGACAGATAAATCCCAAAGTCAGAACATTGTCTGGTGCACTAATGGCTGAGCCCAGCTGCATTATATGATGTGCAGTCACTGTGGGTGTTTGAGACTCTTCATAAACAAAATACTTTTAATTACTTGCACATTCCTGGGACGGCTGCTTATGAAATAGCCATTCCTGCTAATTATGCAAATTTCCTAAACGCCTTCATGCGATCTCTCGTTACGGATCTAATAATCTTCTGTGATAGATCGGGGACATAATGTCCATTAATGGGCCGTTCTCTCCTCTTTGCAGAAAGTCTTTATAAAACATTCTCAAAATAAAATTCCTTTATAATTAGTGCAGATTCCTTGGTGCGTTGATGGAGAAATGAAGTCATTAGAATAAAGTTTGCGTTCTGGTTCCTTTTGCAATAGGTACGATCGAAGGGCCAGTATCAGAATTATTGATTTTGTATGTGGTTATCACTTGGAGAAAATCGTCCCCCGGGAGCCATCTCCGTTACCATCATGACCTATGTTTAAGCAGGAAAGGATTTATGTTTGTAGAACGGCTTCGCCATAACAAATGGGAGCTTATACAATTGCAGTTTTCCATTTACTCTCGCAGAATTACCCTGGAATCAGAAATCCCCAGTAGGAAACGGTTGTGCCCCAGCCGAGTATCTGTCCATAGACAGACTTCCTTCTGCAGAGACCACCTTCCCCCAGGCCCCTATTGCTGACATGTAGCTGGCGGTCTCACAACAGAAACCTCTGCCGGGATTTGACCCTGTTATTATCTGCAGAGGAAGTTATGGAAATACAGAATATCATGAATAATCCTGCATGACCTGTTGACTCCATACTATTCCAGTATCTGTCAATTCTCAGTGGGGTGGAGAACGTTTAGGAGGCCAGCTGCTGTGGGACTACTTATCCCAGCATGCCCTGTCACAGTTTTGACACGCCCTAACACAGTGACTGGCCGGATGCGGTCCCTCAAGCCTTCACTTGCAGCCCCCAGCTCCTCCTGGCTTTGATGTTATATTTGTTTGTTATACATTAGAACGCTACTGATACATTATAACATATAGATGTCTCCTTCAATGATTAAATGTAGTCATTTAACTTACTACTGAGATTTAAAGGTAATGTGCTGCACTTTTTAAGGTTAGATGTCCGCCCAGTGCCGCCCTCGTAGTTGCTCATCACTGCCCTAACAGCAAAACTGTGGAAGGGAATGCTGGGATGTGTAGTCCCAAAGCTGCCGGAGTGCCGCACGTTGCCTACCCCTGGTCTAAAGTATGCATCAAGCGTGTATATTATATAATGGCACTCTCACCCCATAGGACATGTCAAATTCCTCCCTTAACAACTGCGGGTGGAAGTATTTGACTTTCTAATCAGACAATTATCACTGTATAGCAGTGCTTCCCAACCTCAGTGCTCAAGGCACACCAACAGTCCAGGTTTTAGGGATATCCATGCCCGAGCACAGATTAAATCAAAATAACTAGCATTCCCGCTAGGCTGTTTTAGCGGGGCGTGGCGCCGCACCCTTCCCTCCAGAAGGAGGGCAAAAAGCACCATGCCCTCACAGCCTGCCGGTGCCGTCTTCACCCGCGGGTCGCAGCGTCCTGCGGATGGGGAACTGTGCGGTGACCCGGTCACTGCCGGAGAATAGACTGCAGCGCTTGGGGGATGCCCGGCGTATCCGTAAGTGCCGGGCACGCCCCCAAGAGTGACGAAAAGGGGACGCGTCTTATAGACCCGCCCCCTTTTCATAGGCCACGCCCCCTTTTCAGGCGCATGGAAGTGCCCTCTCTAGTTCCGGCGCCCTGCCTGCCGCCGGAGCTAGAGTGAACACTAAATAACTGAGGTTCTAATTAAGACACCTGTGCTCAAGCCTGGCTATCCTTAAAACCTGGACTGTTAGTGTGCCTTGAGGACCGTGGTTGGGGACCCCTGCTATAAAGGGAGGAGAATGAGAGAAGAAGGTAAGAATCCACTTATGGTTGCCCACTGAGCAGAAACAAACTCACCCTCTCCCTTATCCAAGGATGGAACATAAAAGCTACGCAGCTTTTCTGCATGCAGGCTGAATCGATGTTAGTGTCCCTTTAACAACCATTAACATATGTTCTCCATAAAAGTCATCCATCAATTTACTAATGGAAGGGGACATCTCTCTACACTCTCCACCCCCATACAAGATAAAGGGGTCTATTTACTAAGCAGTGTTAAGAGACAGAGTGAAAAGTGATAAGGTACCAGCCAATCAGCTCCCAACTGCCATCTCACAGGCTGTGTTTGAAAAATGACAGTTGGGAGCTGATTGGCTGGTACCTTATCACTTTTCCCTCTGTCTCCTAACACTGCTTAGTAAATAGACCCCAAAGTACCATTGGGTGCCTACAAGAGAATAAAGAGAGATAAGAGGACAGACAGCAAGGAGGTGGCTACAATGTCATAGGGCCATTTAATTCAACTATACAGGTTACCCCAAAAAGGAAAAAAAGCATCCAGCTCACATTTACTAATGTATTTGCAAAAGTCTTCACGCCTTGCCAGAAGTGAAAAACTTTGACTCTGCAGAGAGGACAAGAGGACAAAAAAAGTTACATACAAGCTATTGTTATATGTTATCAGCCTTTACAGGGACCAACCGGGTTCCCTGCTGTGCCACAATACTTGGAGACAATAGATTGGAAAACAAAAGGACCAGCGCCCATCCCCCTCCCCAATCAATGGATGGGTAATAAATAAGGTTACATCAGTTCTGCGTGAAAGAGGGCAAATAATAATCCGTTTATTTAATGGTTCAAGTCGGTGAGTTAAGATGTGGGAAAGACGTTGGCCAAAAAATGGCAGCGTGAAACTTTTCAATACATTAACGCGACCAACATTAAAAGTACTGTTAGAGAGTACCTAAATAAAGCCATCAGGATTAGTGGTCATTGTAAACTATGGGCCCAGAAGATCTAGAATAAGTTTTTTTTAAAAAGTCAGATTTACGACTGACCGTGGGGCAAAGTGATGAACACCCCTCGCCCCCCCTCCCCCCGTACCACATTCCTGTAAACCAGCAAAACTAATTATACAACTGAATACTTTTTACAATTTGAGTACAAAAGAAAGTTAGAGGTGAAGTTCCTGACACCTCTGACAGAGAGCGTGGTAACCACGTCCCCGGGACACACATCAAAGTTCTCAACTTCGGTTACTTCAAAAGAGGTCCCCCAGCATGGGCCTGGCCCAGCTGGAAGGACGGCACTGAGGACAGAGGAAAAAATATGCTTGTGTTAGCGTTCCCAAGCCACAAAGACAGCCAGAACCGGATATATTCAGCGGCTGGGGACATATTACAGTGCACTTGTATATGCAAAGGGCTGGTTAAAAAAAAATAAAAAATAAATCACTGATATAAATCAATATACAGAGAGGCAAAGCAGAATAGGGGGCATCCCTAGGGCGCTATGGAGTTTGCATAGATGCTCTACGTTCAGCTATCACAAGAGAGAACTATATAGATCTCTAATGGACTGGCGTCTACATGTGCCCTCTATACGGAACTCACAGGTGAAGGCCCCTCAGCCACCTCTGCCAGCGCAAAGATAGGCACAGCGCAAAAGGTGGGCACAAGTTGCGATAATGCGCAATGTCCACGATTTAAGCAGCGCAAACGGAAAAGTGCACCGCCTGTCGCTTACTCATCGGACACCATGTAGGCTGAACCAATATTCTTGTGGCCACAAGTAATGGCGACTTTTCCCTGATCCTTACTTAGTACACGGCGAGCTGGCGGTACACCGCAGACACTACTGAGTCAGGACGCTATGCCAGTACTGAGCTATGTGGGTTTAGAAATAATCAAAAACATTTTCACTGAACGTTACCAAATACTTTCCCATCCAAAAGAATTATACTGATCCCGAACATGCATAACATTACAGATTCAAACAATGACGTCAGTTTGGGAGGGTAACACAAAGCACCCCAGCACAGCACAGAGTCTGCTTACAGATGTGAGCGGAGAGAGTCACATATACACAGCATTCTCCTCAATAAAGATACTGATCAGCTGTAATATGGAGGTTATCGTCATAATAAATATACTGATCAGCTGTAATATGAAGGTTATCGTCATACTCAATAAAGATACTGATCAGCTCTAATATGGAGGTTATCGTCATACTCAATAAAGATACTGATCAGCTCTAATATGGGGGTTATCGTCATCCCAGCATCTGCAGGTACATAACACAGGACAGTGAGAGGGCAGGAAAACAGTCCACCCTTCCTGCCCTTATTATTATGCAGGAACTGACAGTTTCGGTATGTACAGCAATCACAACCACCTGTGTGAATAATGAGTCCAACACATAACTGAATGACTGTCCTGCCTGGGGGTCACTACATGGACACAGCAGGATACACGTGTCCTAAGCCAAACACCCAATGTTATGTCTGTCTAGCTCAAGGTCACTACATGCCAGTGCCACGCTGCATACCCACCGCAGTATACGGACAGCACTCTCCATGCCAGACATGACTAAGGCCACAGGAAGTGCCCAATGCTGCCAAGCACAAATGTTCTATATATTATTGTCCTCTGGACACCTACAGCACGCCCCATGCATGGAACCCGTCAGCATATGCCTGGCATCCTAATACACCTGTACATCACCCACTGACCCAAATCATCTGCACTCGGCAATTGACCAGTATGCGCTCTGCCCTGCACCCAGAACCCCGCAGCACCTTCTCTGCCCTCCACCCAGAACCCCTACAGCACCTTCTCTGCCCTGCACCCAGAACCCCGAAGCACCTTCTCTGCCCTGCACCTTCTCTGCCCTGCATCCAGAACCCCGCAGCACCTTCTCTGCCCTGCACCCAGACCCCCGCAGCACCTTCTCTGCCCTGCACCCAGACCCCCGCAGCACCTTCCCTGCCCTGCACCCAGACCCCCGCAGCACCTTCTCTGCCCTGCACCCAGACCCCCGCAGCACCTTCTCTGCCCTGCACCCAGACCCCCGCAGCACCTTCTCTGCCCTGCACCCAGACCCCCGCAGCACCTTCTCTGCCTTGCACCCAGACCCCCGCAGCACCTTCTCTGCCTTGCACCCAGACCCCTGCAGCACCTTCTCTGCCCTGCACCCAGAACCCCGCAGCACCTTCTCTGCCCTACACCCAGAACCCCGCAGCACCTTCTCTGCCCTGCACCCAGAACCCCGCAGCACCTTCTCTGCCCTGCACCCAGAACCCTGCAGCACCTTCTCTGCCCTGCACCCAGAACCCTGCAGCACCTTCTCTGCCCTGCACCCAGAACCCAGAAGCACCTTCTCTGCCCTGCACCCAGAACCCCACAGCACCTTCTCTGCCCTGCACCCAGAACCCCGCAGCACCTTCTCTGCCTTGCACCCAGACCCCTGCAGCACCTTCTCTGCCCTGCACCCAGAACCCCGCAGCACCTTCTCTGCCCTACACCCAGAACCCCGCAGCACCTTCTCTGCCCTGCACCCAGAACCCCGCAGCACCTTCTCTGCCCTGCACCCAGAACCCTGCAGCACCTTCTCTGCCCTGCACCCAGAACCCTGCAGCACCTTCTCTGCCCTGCACCCAGAACCCAGCAGCACCTTCTCTGCCCTGCACCCAGAACCCCACAGCACCTTCTCTGCCCTGCACCCAGAACCCCGCAGCACCTTCTCTGCCCTGCATCCAGAACCCCGCAGCACCTTCTCTGCCCAGCACCCAGAACCCCGCAGCACCTTCTCTGCCCTGCACCCAGAACCCCGCAGCACCTTCTCTGCCCTGCACCCAGAACCCCGCAGCACCTTCTCTGCCCTGCACCCAGAACCCCGCAGCACCTTCTCTGCCCTGCACCCAGAACCCTGCAGCACCTTCTCTGCCCTGCACCCAGAACCCTGCAGCACCTTCTCTGCCCTACACCCAGAACCCAGCAGCACCTTCTCTGCCCTACACCCAGAACCCCGCAGCACTCTCTCTACTCTTTGTACTACCTGCCGTGCACCCAGAACCCTCTTTGCACCGCATCCCACACCAGCTCTGACCCACACCCAGAATCCTGCAACACCCTCCCAGACATCTGCCTTGCACCCTCTCCATCGTGCAACAGGTGCCGTCTCTGCCCTGGACCCTCTCGGTCTTGCACCCAGGGCCCTCTTTGCCCAGCACCCTCTCTATTCTGCACTAAGAATCCTGCAGCACCCTCTTTACTCTGCATCCAGAACCCCTGCAGCACCTTTTTTTGCCCTGCGCCCTCTCAGTCTTGCAACCGGCACCCTCTGTGCCCGAAAACCGCTCAGTCCTGGTACCTTTCTGTCCTACCCTGCAACCTCTCTGCTTTACGCTCAGCACCCTCTGTCCTGCACCCAGCACCCTCTCTGCCCTGCAACCTCTGTCCTGCACCCTCTGTCCTGCGCCCAGCACCCTCTCTGCCCTGCAACCTCTGTCCTGCACCCAGCACCCTCTCTGCCCTGCGCCCAGCATCCTCTCTGCCCTGCAACCTCTGCCCTACGCCCAGCACCTCTCTGCCCTGCAACCTCTGTCCTGCGCCCAGCACCCTCTCTGCCCTGAGACCTCTGCCCTATGCCCAGCACCCTCTGTCCTGCGCCCAGCACCCTCTCTGCCCTGCAACCTCTGTCCTGCGCCCAGCACCCTCTCTGCCCTGCAACCTCTGTCCTGCGCCCAGCACCCTCTCTGCCCTGCAACCTCTGTCCTGCGCCCAGCACCCTCTCTGCCCTGCAACCTCTGTCCTGCGCCCAGCACCCTCTCTGCCCTGCAACCTCTGTCCTGCGCCCAGCACCCTCTCTGCCCTGCAACCTCTGTCCTGCGCCCAGCACCCTCTCTGCCCTACACCCAGCACCCTCGCTGCCCTGAGACCTGTGACCTCTGCCTCACAGTACCCTCTCTGATCCATGCCCGGCATCCTCCCTGCCCCACATTAAGCAGCCCCACTCTGCCCTGCACCTTGCACCCTCTCTGCCCCATGGCAAGCACCCACTACGCCCCATGGCCAGTACCCACTATGCCCTGGGAGGGACCTCTCCATCCTACACCCAACCAAATTAGCTGAGCACCCCTTTAGCACAGCATCCAGCACCCTCCACCACTGCAGCCCTCGCACCATGCTGCAACCAGCAATCTCCAGAGCTACACCCAGCTCCCTCTCAGCATCACCGCAGCTCCCACATCATGCTGCACCCTGAGAATCCTGCACTGCACCGCTCTCCCCTGCAGCATCCTCCCCGCACTGCACCTCCAACACCCGCACTGCACCTCACCGCTTACTCACACTGCACCCAGCACTCACACTACACCTCCAGCAGTCACAGAGTGCCCCCAGCACTCAGCCCCCTAGCGGCCTGCAGGCCTCCAAGCACGGCAGCCTGTGAGTGAGAAGATCCCCCCGGGCAGCTCACCATGGATGATCCGTCTCTGAGATCTCCTCAACCGCACTGACCGAGCGAGCAGCAGCCCGAGCTACAGCCACGCCCCCTCCGACATCACAGCGCGGGGGGAGCTGCTGCCACGCCCCCTCCGACATCACAGCGCGGGGGGAGCTGCTGCCACGCCCCCTCCGACATCACAGCGCGGGGGGAGCTGCTGCCACGCCCCCTCCGACATCACAGCGCGGGGGGAGCTACAGCCACGCCCCCTCCGACATCACAGCGCGGGGGGAGCTGCTGCCACGCCCCCTCCGACATCACAGCGCGGGGGGGAGCTGCAGCCACGCCCCCTCCGACATCACAGCGCGGGGACTGACGGGGGATAGAGTGCAGCTGAGCCATTAGCCAGCGAGTGGCCAATCCGAGATCAGTGTCACGTGGACTACACCTCCCAGAACACACTACGGCATGGCGGTGAGGGCGGGGTTACCGTGCCTCACACCTCACCCCTTCTCTGCCACCTGACCCTATCACTGCCAGACACCCCACACTGACACCCCTTCCGTGCCTCGCACCTCACCCCTTCTCTGCCACCTGTGACCCTATCACTGCCAGACTCCACACTGACACCCCTTCTCTGCCACCTGTGACCCTATCACTGCCAGACTCCACACTGACACCCCTTCTCTGCCACTTGACCCTATCACTGCCAGACTCCACACTGACACCCCTTCCGTGCCTCGCACCTCACCCCTTCTCTGCCACCTGTGACCCTA
This sequence comes from Taudactylus pleione, assembly GCA_031769625.1. Taxonomy (NCBI): domain Eukaryota; kingdom Metazoa; phylum Chordata; class Amphibia; order Anura; family Myobatrachidae; genus Taudactylus; species Taudactylus pleione. Next base: position 2,478,687 of record JAUIMM010000008.1, on the reverse strand, counting down.
TCACTGCCAGACTCCACACTGACACCCCTTCTCTGCCACCTGTGACCCTATCACTGCCAGACTCCACACTGACACCCCTTCTGTGCCTCGCACTTCACCCCTTCTCTGCCACCTGTGACCCTATCACTGCCAAATTCCACACTGACACCCTTTCCGTGCCTCGCACTTCACCCCTTCTCTGCCACCTGTGACCCTATCACTGCCAGACTCCACACTGACACCCCTTCCGTGCCTCGCACTTCACCCCTTTTCTCTGCCACCTGTGACCCTATCACTGCTATACCAGTTACTTCACCCCTTCCGTGCCTCACCTTTCCTAACAGAGACACCATTATCCTTTATTTATATGGCGCGTAAGGGTTCCACAGCGCCTTACAAAGTGGTAGGGTTGTTGCTAGATCCAAGATAGATCTCCTTCAAAAGGGCCGTAATCAATTAGTTTTGCGATAAAGTTTCGCCTGCCCGACTTCCGCCTACATTGCGTGTTTTCAACGTTAAAACTTATTGTGCGCGCCCCTCTATTCGCCCTATTCAATTCCAAACCACGCGAAAACGGCAAGCCGCGATGTCGGGACAGGCGGAAAGTGCTGTCAGAAACGGGGAAACCAGCCTGAACTCCCCAAAAAGATGCAGTAACATTGGGGATCAATCTAGATGTCCCCGAATAGCCCTAATAAAGCGGTTTCGGGTACTTAAGTTGTTTCAATAGCTTCTTATTAGCGTTTGTGTACAAGTGGTGAAGAATGGCATAAAGCAGTGTTTTTTGGATAAAATAATTAGTCCTGGCAAATTTGGGGTACATGAAAATGGGCGCTAGCATGTTTTAATGTCTCTAAAGTGAAGTTTTAATAAAGGTGAAATTCCTCCGTCATACAATCACCTGCAATCCCAAAAACACTTGGCCCCTTCTTAGAGCACCCCCAGATCCTTATTTCACTAGTTTTGAAGTTGTCCCCCCACTTTGTGCTTTTTAGCCCCCAAAATGAAAGTACTTTTTTGAGCTGTTCTTAAGTTTTTCCATGGAATTTTTTGGCACACTCGTCCTTTGGGGGCTGTCACAAGGGTATACATTCGGGAAGCCGGCGGACCTAATCCCTACAGCCGGCTTCCTGACTGCTTAATCCCGGCGAGGGTTAAATGACAGGCGCCTAAATCTAGATGCCTGTCATTTTACCGACGTCGGGAGTCCGGCGCCCGGCATCCTGATCGAAGTGATGCCGAGCGCGGACAGCCGCTGGGGGGTGGAGGGTTAGGTTAGGGTTTCCCGGGGGGGACTTAGGGTTAGGCACCCCCCGGGAGGTTAGGGGGAGGGTAAGGCACCCCCGGGGGGGGACTTAGGTTTAGGCGGCGGGGAGCGGGAGGTTAGGTTTAGGCACTTAGAGGGGGGGATTAGGGTTAGGCACTGGGGGGGGGGAAGGTTAGGGGGTAGAATTAGGTTAGACAATACTTACCTTGGATGATCAGGATTTCCTCCTCTGCCGGGATGCCGATATCGGGATTCCAGCCGCCGGGCATGGATCCGCGTGTAAATCATACCGATTCCGTCCCAAGGGTTCTGAGTGGTTCCCCCTTCTTTGCACCCCAAAATAAACATTCTGCCCTTTTCTCCTGCTATTCAGATGCAAATCTTTTTCGCCTATTATATTGCATTGTCTTTCCACAAACGCGAAACCCGGCTGGAATTGAATACGGAGATAAGTTTCCGCCACGCGAAAAGCCCCGATCCACGATACTTTTCTGCGGATCTCGGCCTTTCGCGTCTAATTGAATATGGCCCAAAGTAGGGAAGTGGATAAATCCCCTTCAGTATTTGTACCCTGATGTCATCAGTTACTGTCCGTCATTCCCTACTACCCACACGGACATAGAGGGGAAATATAAACCTGTAGCGACCGAATCGAACCCGCGAGGGAACAAACTTTTTCTTTCGGCAGCCTTTATGGGCATGGAACCGCACTTCCGACCTCACTTCACGTCACCTGCAGGTACAAATACTGAAGGGGATCTAAACCTTTCCCCTTCAGTAGATGTATCTGGAAGTGACGTGGAGTGAAGGCGGAAGTGCGGTCACATACGCATAAAGGCCACCAAAAGAAGAAATGTGTCCCCTCGTGGACTCGCTTCACTCGCAACGCTTCGGGCACGGTTTATATTCCCCCTCTATGTCCATGTGGATAGTAACTAATGACGCTGGACAGTAACTGATGCGGGACTACTACTACTGCGGGCATTATATAGGGGGCACTACCACTGCAGGCATTGCATAGGGGGCACTACTACTGTGGGCATTGTATAGGGGGAACTACTACTGTAGGCATTGCATAGGGGGCACTACTACTGTGGGCATTGTATAGGGGGAACTACTACTGTAAGCATTGCATAGGGGGCACTACCACTGCAGGCATTGCATAGGGGGCACTACTACTGTGGGCATTGCATAAGGGACATTACTACTGTGGACATTGTATAGGGAGCACTACCACTGCAGACATTGCATAGAAGGAAAAACTACTGTGTGCATTGCATAAGGGACACTACTACTGTGGGCATTGTGTATAAGTGCAGTATTGTGGGCATTGCATAAGGGACACTACTACTGTGGGCATTGTGTGTAAGGGGCAGTACTGTGGGCATTGTGTATAAGGGGCACTACTGTGTGTCGTAACGTGAATAAGGAACACTACTATGTGGTGTAATGTGAATCAGGGGCACTATGTGTGGTGTAATGTTAATCAGGGGCACTATGTGTGGTGTAATGTGAGTCAGGGGCACTATGTGTGGTGTAATGTGAATAAGATTGCTACTGTGGGCATTGTGTATAAGGGGCAGTACTGTGGGCATTGTGTATAAGGGGCAGTACTGTGGGCATTGTGTATAAGGGGCACTAATGTGTGTCGTAACATGAATAAGGGACGTTACTATGTGGTGTACTGTGAATAAGGGGCATTATGTGTGGTGTAATGTGAATAAGATTGTGCTACTGTGGGCATTGTGTATAAGGGGCAGTACTGTGTGTCGTAATGTGAATAAGGGACACTACTATGTGGTGTAATGTGAATCAGGGGCACTGTGTGGTGTAATGTGAATAAGATTGTGCTACTGTGTGGCGTAATTTGAATTGAGAGTACTACTGTGTGGCTATATGCCCCTTTCTTGCGCAACCACATCCCTTGCTGTCCCTTTATGAAAAATGGGAGGGAGAGCGCAAATTTATAGTTTGCAGGGGGCTTCAAAAACCCCAGCACCAGCCCTGAGAAGCAGGGTGGCAGACGTCAAGGATTAGGTGCCATAAGTTGTAGTAAGGGAAGGAAAAGCATATGGGGAAGAGGGCCCTGCTCGTGAGAGCTTTCTAAAGGGGAGGGGTAGGCAGACAGGTGACGCAGATGGGGTAGTGAGGAGCGAGCATGGATTAGTGGGTTAGGATGGGAGCTGGAAGGCTTTGCTGAAGAAGTAGGTCTTGAGAACCCGTTTGAAGTTGGAGGTGGAGAGTCTGACAGGTAGAGGTGTGAGGTAGGTCACTCCTTCCCTGCCTCGCACCTCATCCCTTCCCTGCCACACAACTTACACCTTTCCTACCTCAGATATCACACCTTACCTGCCAGAGGCACCTCACCTCTTTCCTGCCGGTCACCTCACTCCTTTGCTTCCTCACCCCTTTCATGCCTCACACTTCACCCCTTCCCTGCCTCACACATCACACATACCCTACCACACACCTTTCTCCTTCTGTGCCGTCACCTCTCCATTTCCCTGCCTCACACCTCACCCTTTTCATGCCTCATACCTCACCCCTTCCCTGCCTCACACATATCACACCTTTCCTGCCACACTTCTCTCTCCTTCCCTGCCTCACACCTCACCACTTCCCTGCATCAAACATCACCCCTTCCCTGCCTCACACCTCATATCTTCCCTGCCACACATCTCTCTCCTTCCCTGACACAGACACCTTCCCCCTTTCCTGCCGTTCACCTCTCCATTTCCCTGCCTCACACCTCACCCTTTTCCTGCCTCACACCTCACCCTTTACCAGCCTCACCCCTTCCCTGCCTCACACCTCAGCCCTTCCCTATCTCACACATTACAACTTTCCTGCCAAAGACACCTCACCCCTTCCCTGCCGTTCACCTCTCCATTTTCCTGCCTTACACCTCACCACTTTCCTGCCTCACACCTCACACCTTCCCTGTCAGAGACACCTCACCCCTTCCCTGTCACTTCTCTCCTTCTTTGACGGGCACCTTTCCGTGCCTCACATCTCACCCCTTCCCTGCCTCACATCTCAACTCTTCCCTGCCAAACAACTCACCCTTTCCATGCCTCACAGCTTACCCCTTTTTTGTCAGAGACACCTCACCCCTTCCCTGCCTCACACCTCACCCCTTCCCTGCCTCACACCTCACCATGCCAGAGACGCCTCACTCCTTCTCCGCCAGACCCTCTCATCGCCAGAAACCTCACTCTTCCTCGCCAGACACCTCACCAGTGTAGTTCTAGTAGTGTATGCCATACTATTGCCAACACAGAAAGTCATTAGTAAAATAAACACTTCGCTTGGAACACGTAAACACTGCATTGGGAATGTTAAACGCTAGTCCTGTCACATATAAGATACATTAACATAGTGGACTTTGCAGTGGACAGTTAAAAGTATTAACAATGGCCCTCATTCAGAGCCGTACGCTCTGAGCAGAGCGCACGCTCTGAATGAGGGCCGCCCTCCATAAAAATGGAGCGTCCTCCTGGACGCTCATATAGTTGTGGGTCACCACCCACAGCCTATACGAGCGTGCAGTTTGATGGTCGTGACCATCGCGACCATCGAAACTGCGAGCCGGAGCCTGCGGTTGAGGTTTTCAACCGCAAGGCTCGGAGGGATTTTGGCTCTATCAGAGCCAAAATCACTCCCACTGACATCACTAGTGATGCCAGTGGGCCGGCTTCTGACGGTAGGCGTTCCCTTGGGAACGCCCCCGTCAGGGAGGCACGCCCACCAAAGGGGGCGTGCTGTCAATCAATATCGACAGCACGCCCCCTTTGATCAGACACAACGAGCGAAGGAAAGTCCTTCGCTCGTCGCGTCTGGCGCATGCGCACGACGGAGCTCCCTCCGTCGTGCGCATGCTCAGTGCAGACCATCGACCCACTTGCGAGCGGACAAGTGTAAAACATTGAGATAGTTTCCAGGAATGTGCTGTATTAAACTTGTTTACTTTAAAACTAGGGTCCAACTGTTTCAGAAAGTGCACCAACAAATGATTAACCATAAACTGTCAGGACTATCTGTTGATTTATGATCCTTAATGTATAAGTCAATTATTATTGTGTATGTTGTTTTCGAGTGTGAGAAATTTGTTGTACCTCTATAGAAGGGGAGTGCAGAGACTGGAATTAGAGTTTTGGCAATGTGTTATCATACTTTAGGTAAAGTAACTGGGGAATCAAGGCACAAGTGACATTTGCGGTGTTAGTTTTAGGATTCATCAATTAGAGATTACCAGTACTTAGGTACTCAGGTGATACAATTATTCTGGAAGATAAATAAAAGAAATCTTCCTGTATGGTCTAAGGGCCTGATTCAGAGCCGGACGCTATTTGCGGTCGTTCGTTCAGAAAAAAGGGGTGGCTATTCAAATGAACCGTTCGCTCTTTGCGATCTGTTGACGCCTCTAGGTCTGAACGAGCGAACAAAACTTGCGGTCGTAATTTTGAAATAAACGCCCCCTGGCCGCTCGCATCATACGTCATGTCCGCTATTTATCAGATTAATCGAGTAAATCGAACAGCGTATGAAGTGCTTGCTATTCTTGTGGTTGGTTTTTGCTACCGCAATGTTGCGAACAGTTCTGACTATAAAATAACCCAGTGACGTGGTCAATGACGCTGCTGTATTAATTATGCACACCCATAAAACGCCCGTTTTGACCTTTAAGCATGCCTGCGTTCGGATCTCCACTCCCCGTTTTCAAGCACCTTCCCCTGTTACCACCCACATACGCCTCCTCCTGTCACTCAAAATAGCAGGCATTCACTATTTAGCGAACAAATGATTTTCGGCCGCACTGACTGGTTCGCGCATGCGTATTACGATCCATACGCATGCGCAGTTGTGCAAACGTCGCTTGGAACGAACGAGCGGCCGCTTACGAGCGGCTCTGAATCAGGCCCTAAGTCTTCCTCTTTGTTGGATGGTTAACCATCCATGGAATGAGCTACATTAGTCCACTATATATTCTGGGTACAACGCAGCTAGCAAATAGCTGATCAATGTTCCCAATAGTGTTGTGAGTACAATCAAACTTTAGATAGTGACTGCGACATTTGCATATTTTCGCACAACCTTTGTGTACAGGATTGCAGCTGCGCGAATGCGTGTTGGTCCCTTTTTTCCGTGCTCGCCGAAGGCAGTAGCTGCGTCCTTGGACGTAGCTCACTGGCTTCAGAAGCGTGAATTCACGGTCATACTGAGTAACCTGATGTTTACACAGATATTCTGATGCATCTTCGGACGAATGGCGGATTAGAGAAGCCGGCTGGAGACGTCTATTTACCTGAGGCGCCTGCCGTTAGCATGTTATCACAGCCGCTGCGTCTTTGTGTGGTTAGCCTACATCTCTGAATATAGGCATTCAGGGCCTGATTCATGTTTCTCCGCAAATGCAATTGTAGTTGTGATCTCTCGCGGATCGCATTTGCGAAAATATGCTAATGATTCCCCCAGCCGTCCAGTGCATAGCGCCGCCCAGTGAAAGCATCTCACATCCGCCGCACATGCACATAAACATCAAACGCAGATCAGGTGACCATCAGCCTGCTGAGTAAGTCTACAAGGTGTCGCAGACGCAGCTGGTCTCCAGACGCAGAGACGGCTCTCCTGCTGTGAGCAAGAACGCAGTGGCTAATTTATGCACGTCCAGAAAACAGCGTTTAACCGGTCCTGACACACCTGTTTCTCTAGCCAACCCCCGTTCCCTCCCCCAAATACTGACTACCTGTCACTCACTTTATGATTATTATCCTTTATATGGCGCCACAAGGGTTCCGCAACGCCTTACAAAGTACATAAACAAATGAGCAAACAAGAAAACAGCCACAAGGACATAGGGCCTGATTCAGAGCCGCTCGCTCTGAATCAGGGCCGGGCTTTTTTTTTTTTTAGAACGGCCTCCTGGCCGCTCGCATAGCTGTGGATGACCACCCACAGCTACAGCGAGCGGCCATGATGATGGTCGCGATGGTCAAGACCATCGCGACCATCACTTATGATGTCAGTGGGGCCGCCCCCAAATGGTAGGCGTTCTCATGGGAACGCCTCCGTTTGGGCAGCCACCCCCCCTGGCCCGCCCACCAAAGGGGGCGAGCTGTCACTCAACATCGACAGCTCGCCCCCTTTTTTTTGCGAGACCCGGAGCGACGGAGTGCCCGTCGCTAGCCGGATCTCGTGCCTGCGCACCACAGAGCCGGCTCCATCGTGTGCATGCGCTGTGGGCCACCATCGACCCGGTTGCGAGCGCTCAGCGCTTGTGACTGGGTCTGAATCAGGCCCATAGTTTATAAACATTGCTGCAATAGCTATCATAACACTCAAAAGCAGCAGGGCGTCAGCACCCACGTGTTAGGTGCCCTTGTGGGGAGTTTGGAGTAGATGATTATATGAGTAAGGGAAGGAGAAGCACAAGATGGAAGAGGGCCCTGCTCGAGAGAGCTTACATTCTAAAGGGGAGGGGCAGACAGACGGGTGACACAGAAGTGGTAAACAGTGAGGAAGAAGCATGGAGCAGCAGGCTAATTGATGAAGTAGTGGGTCTTGAGAGCTCGTTTGAAGATTGGTGGAGAGTCTGATAGGGAGAGGGAGAGAGTTACAGAGGTAAGGAGCAGCACGGGCAAAATCTCGGAGGCAGGAGTGGGAGGAAGTAATCAGTTGGCAAGAGAGGCGGCATGCATTTGTTGAGCAAGTGGGCGGGCATGAGTGTGGAAGAGGATTGGGTGCGAATAAATCCTCTGTGCTGATGTAATCACAATACAATCGCAGTGCGTCTTACACGCATGCGCAATGCTTAATAATTGCTCAATCTGCGCAAACATCGGCATTTGCGTACAAAAATGAATCAGGCCCTCGGTACAAACATGACAATACACAAGGTATAGCAGGTACACAGATGCTAGCAGCGGAGTTTCTTCAGAAGTATATTTTATGCCTGTTCTTAAAAAAAAAAAGTGTCAGGGGGATTTGGGTCTAAAAAAGGGAATTTTGCTAAGTCTGTATATACAAGTCTGGGAGTCACTCAGCGCAGCTCTCCAGGACCTCGTCTACAGAGAAGGTGTCTGTAACTACATACACAGCCGTAGGCTTCAAGCTTCTCTACATCACAGGATAGTCATGTGATCCACGCACGGAGGCACGTGTGTACCCATCACAGACCCGCTGCCACGCCAATAGTTTAAAAGAGGAAGAATTTCTATAGATTTTTTTTTTTTTATTCAATATAATATACTTCTAGATTGCACTTTCTTGTGAGTTAGTAATGATGGCAGACACATCCCAGAACACATCGCCTTGTAAATCGGGAAGCAATCGGGAAGCCGACTGCCTATATACTGGCAGCCGGCTTCCCGACTGTCTTATCCCGGCATGGGTGAAATGCCGGGCGTCTAGATGTAGACGCCCGCATTTCCCCGACGCCGGGAGACCGGCGCCTGGCATCACAATCGCAGTGATGCCGGGCGCCGCGAGCGGATAGCCGCGGGGGGGGGACTGTTAGGGATAGGCACCCCCCGGGAGGGTTAGGGTTAGGCTAGGGGAGGGAGGGTTAGGATTAGGCACCCCCGGGGGGGACTTAGGGTTAGGCACCCCCCCGGGGGACTTAGGTTTAGGTAGCGGGGAAGGGGGTGGTTAGGGTTAGGCACTTAGAGGGGGGATTAGGGTGAGGCACTTGGGGGGGATGTTAGGGTTAGGCACCCCCAAGGAGGGTTAGGGGGGTTAGGTTAGTGGATACTTACCTATCCACGATCGGGATTTCCAGCGCTGTCGGGCTTCCGCTGCGTCGCACTCTGCTCCTGTCGGGCTGCCGCTGACGGCGGTATTTCATACCCATTCCTGGACATCTGACATATCATATACTCAACGCACAGCTGTGAAATGAAGTCATCCGACTGCGGTTCCATTGCGACAATGAAGGGGAAAGAAAAACAAACATCTCACATGATGAAAACTGGATTGTAGAATTGGTTTCATGCGAATGTATGATAAGCATTTAACTCCTTCATTGCTGCCTCTAGAGAAGTTATGCTTAGGATATGTCAAATTAGATAAAAGTACAATGAATTGGCAGTTATTTAATAGTGCACACATATTCCGCTGTGCAGGAAATATTTCAGTCATTCACATCAGTCCTTGTCCCAGTGCAGCTTACAATGTATACACACTAACACTCTGACACACAAGGGTTAATTTTTTGTCAGCTGCCAATTAACCCACCAGTATGATTTGTAGTGTAGGAGGAAACCCGGAGGGAGGAAACCCACAAAGACCGGCCATGACCAGGAATTAAACTCATGACCTCAGTGCTGCAAGGCAGTAATGCTAACCACACGGCCGTAACTAGGGTAGTGCGGCCGGTGCCATCGCACAGGGCACCACAGGTCAGGGGGCGCTGTTTGGGCCTGTCAAATTTCTGTTTATTATCATTATTGCTTGTAGCTTCCTCTTATTTCATCCCCAGCATCTCCTGGCCTCTCCTATCTCTTCCCTGGCCATTTTTTTGGGTGCATTATGTCCCTTTAAAAAATGAGGAGGGCGCCAATGCTCTTTCTGGCACAGGGCACCAAAAAGTCTAGTTACGGCTCTGGCTAACCACTACGCCAACTGAACTCTGATTTTGCCCCCTGGGGCTTCCACTAATAAAACATAAGTTATATAATGGATTTAGCTATGTCATTCATGAGTGTGGTCAACTTATCTCCAGTAACTAAAGCATTTTATTTTAGGTATACTCAAAGGCGTGCGCAGAGATGTGGCCCACACACCTCAACCCCTGTAAAGTATCACCTTCCTGCCTGTACAGGGAAGAGGCATTCTCAACCCCTGCCTAAAGTATCACCTTCCTGCCTGTACAGGGAAGAGGCATTCTCAACCCCTGCCTAAAGTATCACCTTCCTGCCTGTACAGGGAAGAGGCATTCTCAACCCCTGCCTAAAATATCACCTTCCTGCCTGTACAGGGAAGAGGCATTCTCAACCCCTGTAAAGTATCACCTTCCTGCCTGTATAGGGAAGAGGCAGCCTCAACCCCTGCCTAAAGTATCACCTTCCTGCCTGTACAAGGAAGAGGCATTCTCAACCCCTGCCTAAAGTATCACCTTCCTGTCTGTACAGGGAAGAGGCATTCTCAACCCTTGCCTAAAGTATCACCTTCCTGTCTGTACAGGGAAGAGGCATTCTCAACCCCTGCCTAAAGTATCACCTTCCTGTCTGTACAGGGAAGAGGCATTCTCAACCCCTGCCTAAAGTATCACCTTCCTGTCTGTACAGGGAAGAGGCATTCTCAACCCCTGCCTAAAGTATCACCTTCCTGTCTGTACAGGGAAGAGGCATTCTCAACCCCTGCCTAAAGTATCACCTTCCTGTCTGTACAGGGAAGAGGCATTCTCAACCCCTGCCTAAAGTATCACCTTCCTGTCTGTACAGGGAAGAGGCATTCTCAACCCCTGCCTAAAGTATCACCTTCCTGCCTGTACAGGGAAGAGGCAGCCTCAACCCCTGCCTAAAGTATCACCTTCCTGCCTGTACAGGGAAGAGGCATTCTCAACCCCTGCCTAAAGTATCACCTTCCTGTCTGTATAGGGAAGAGGCAGCCTCAACCCCTGTAAAGTATCACCTTCCTGCCAGTACAGGGAAGAGGCAGCCTCAACCCCTGCCTAAAGTATCACCTTCCTGTCTGTACGGGGAAGAGGCATTCTCAACCCCTGCCTAAAGTATCACCTTCCTGCCTGTAGCGGGGAAGAGGCAGCCTCAACCCCTGTAAAGTATCAACTTTTGCACCCTGGGGCTTCCACTAATAAAACATAAGTTATATAATGGATTTAGCTATGTCATTCATGAGTGTGGTCAACTTATCTCCAGTAACTAAAGCACTTTATTTTAGGTATACTCTTAGGCGTGCGCAGAGTTGTGGCCCACACACCTCAACCCCTGCCTAAAGTATCACCTTCCTGCCTGTACCGGGGAAGTGGCAGCCTCAACCCCTGTAAAGTATCACCTTCCTGCCAGTTCAGGGAAGAGGCAGCCTCAACCCCTGTAAAGTATCACCTTCCTGCCTGTAGCGGGGAAGAGGCAGCCTCAACCCCTGCCTAAAGTATCACCTTCCTTCCTGTACCGGGGAAGAGGCAGCCTCAACCCCTGCCTAAAGTGTCACCTTCCTGCTTGTATAGGGAAGAGGCATTCTCAACCACTGTAAAGTATCACCTTCCTGCCTGTACATGGAAGAGGCAGCCTCAACCCCTGCCTAAAGTATCACCTTCCTGTCTGTATAGGGAAGAGGCAGCCTCAACCCCTGCCTAAAGTATCACCTTCCTGCCTGTACAAGGAAGAGGCATTCTCAACCCCTGCCTAAAGTATCACCTTCCTGTCTGTATAGGGAAGAGGCAGCCTCAACCCCTGCCTAAAGTATCACCTTCCTGTCTGTACAGGGAAGAGGCATTCTCAACCCCTGCCTAAAGTATCACCTTCCTGCCTGTACAGGGAAGAGGCAGCCTCAACCCCTGCCTAAAGTATCACCTTCCTGCCTGTACAGGGAAGAGGCATTCTCAACCCCTGCCTAAAGTATCACCTTCCTGTCTGTATAGGGAAGAGGCAGCCTCAACCCCTGTAAAGTATCACCTTCCTGCCAGTACAGGGAAGAGGCAGCCTCAACCCCTGCCTAAAGTATCACCTTCCTGTCTGTACGGGGAAGAGGCATTCTCAACCCCTGCCTAAAGTATCACCTTCCTGCCTGTAGCGGGGAAGAGGCAGCCTCAACCCCTGTAAAATATCAACTTTTGCACCCTGGGGCTTCCACTAATAAAACATAAGTTATATAATGGATTTAGCTATGTCATTCATGAGTGTGGTCAACTTATCTCCAGTAACTAAAGCACTTTATTTTAGGTATACTCTTTGGCGTGCGCAGAGTTGTGGCCCACACACCTCAACCCCTGCCTAAAGTATCACCTTCCTGCCTGTACCGGGGAAGTGGCAGCCTCAACCCCTGTAAAGTATCACTTTCCTGCCAGTTCAGGGAAGAGGCAGCCTCAACCCCTGTAAAGTATCACCTTCCTGCCTGTAGCGGGGAAGAGGCAGCCTCAACCCCTGTCTAAAGTATCATCTTCCTTCCTGTACCGGGCAAGAGGCAGCCTCAACCCCTGCCTAAAGTATCATCTTCCTTCCTGTACCGGGGAAGAGGCAGCCTCAACCCCTGCCTAAAGTGTCACCTTCCTGCTTGTATAGGGAAGAGGCATTCTCAACCACTGTAAAGTATCACCTTCCTGCCTGTACATGGAAGAGGCAGCCTCAACCCCTGTAAAGTATCACCTTCCTGCCTGTACATGGAAGAGGCAGCCTCAACCCCTGCCTAAAGTATCACCTTCCTGCCTGTACGGGGAAGAGGCAGCCTCAACCCCTGCCTAAAGTATCACCTTCCTGCCTGTACAGGGAAGATGCAGCCTCTTTTTCAAATCCAGGATGATTGATGTGAAACTGCTGCATCCAAATAGAGAAAATTGAAAATGAGCCTACCTTGGCAATGTGTCCTAGGCATGGGCGTAACTACCATAGGTACAAGGGGTGTAGCTGCTATGGGGCCCAGAGCTGAGGGGGGCCCATCTTCCTTGTCAAAGTTGCGCGTGCTATATACATTTTTCACCTTTGGGTGGTGCATAGGGGCACTTACAAACTTTTGCTATAGGGCCTTCAAATACCTAGTTACGGTCCTTGTCCAAGGTGGGGTAGGAATGGCATTGTATGTCCCAGGAGGTGTGGGAATGGCAGTCTATGTCCCAGGAGGTGTGGGAATGGCAGTGTGTCCAGTGGGGTGGGGGAATGGTAGTGTATGTCCTGTGGGGTGGGGGAATGGAAGTGTATGTCCCGTGGGGTCGGGGAATGGCAGTGTATGTCCCGTGGGGTGGGGGAATGGTAGTGTATTTCCCAGGGGTTGGGGGAATGGAAGTGTATGCTGGTTACGGTGGGTAATGTATGTCCCAGGGAGGTAGGTTAGCCTGTGTCCTGGGTGACGAGTTGCATGGATTTTGCCGTGAGCTTGCGCACGCTTATGGGTATATTTACTCCCGCAATGTCTGAGTGACTCATGAATGGCCTGTGAATCACGTCATTACGGCCCTATTCCCCCAAAGCACAGCATTTTGCAGTGGTTGCAGGTCATGACGATTCCATTAATGGTGCCAATGCACCCCACAGTTGCCCTAGGAATCTTCCCCTCCAGGATCTCCAAGGGGGCAGTCACACAAAATGAACAACTATGATTTTAGTGGGTCCATTTATTAACAGGTTCACACCAGAGAAGTTGGCGCTGCTTAGCACCATTCCCTATAGACCTCAGAATATAACAATATGTTACTGATAACTTGAAAAACAACCTTTTCTCTCTTTCAATTCCCCCCCTCTCATCACTCTCTCAATCTCTATCTTCCTCTATGCATCTCTCAATCTTTCTCTCTCCTACACTCCCCATCTCCCTCCCTTTCTTCCTCTCTCACCCATTACTCACCTCTCCTTCCTCCCTCTCTCCCCCTCTCAATCTTTTCCTCTATACATCTCTCCCCTCTCCAACCTCTACTCATCTCTCTCCCTCTCCATCACCCTCTCACTTTCTCAATCTGCATTTCTCTTTCTCTCTCTCCCTCTCTCCCTCTGCCCCTCTCCTTTTCTCTCTCCACCTCTCTCCCTCTCCCTCTCCCTTTCTCCATCTTAATCTCCCTCTCTCACTCTCCCTCTCTCCCTCTTCCCCTCTCCTTTTCTCTCTCCACCACTCTCCCTCACCCTCTCTCACCCTCTCACTTTCTCCATCTGCACCCCTCTCTCCCTTTCTGTCTCTCTACCCACCACTCTCTCCCTTCTCTCTTCCATCTCTCCATCTGCATCTATCCCACCTCTATCTTTCTCTCTCTCTCACTAAACTGTCTCTATTCATATTTCTCTCTCTTTCCCTCTCTTTCCCTCTCTCTTTTTCTCTCTCTCTCTCTCTCTTTATCTCTCTCTCACCAATCTCTCTCTCTGCCTCTATTCCTATTTCTCTCTCCCCCCCCCTCTCTCTCTCTCTCTCTCTCTCCAATCTCTCTCTGCCTCTATTCACCTCTCTCTTTCTTTCCCTCTCTTTTTCTCTCTCTCTTTCTCTCCAGTTTCTGTTGTAACTAAGGGACGATGATTGCAACATCGCCTCACACGCCCGTGTTTTTCCCCTAAGTAGAATGACAATGTGTAGCAAACAGTCCAGTTCCACAGCCAGTAACAGAAAACCTCTTGTTGCAATTCAGATATAGAATTCCTTCTGAGACATGCACAGATGCCTCCTCCTAACCTTCAGGAGAAATCATGATCCTGGCAAATGTACCCAGCGCATGTCTGCAAAACAAGTCTGCCTAGCTGTCAGTCATTCAGCGTCTGCTGTGTGAGAGAGAATGGGGGAGGGACACAATATTTAGCTTAGTGAAAACGCTGCAGTTGTTTAATGTATGTATTTCAGCTCAGTAAAGCACACTGGGCCTGATTCAGCAAGGAACGATGTTGCTTATACGCACGCAATTGGCCGATTGTTGCGTTCTACGCAAGGATCGCAGTGTGCGTGCACGAACTAGCCACTGCGATCGGCACTGCGATCACAGAGGATACGCAGACCCATGGTAGAGTGATTGATACGAAGTGCCGTTTGTGAGTGGTGATGGGACAGGCGTGCCAGTGCGTAGGGACGGCGTTGCAGGGGCATGCATAAATTACCCACTGTGATACCAGACACCACCTGAGGCCTCATAGCGTACGCTGAAGCAATTCCTGAGTGAGGTCTGACCTGCCTTAACTGTGCGTATGTGTCCGATGTTACTCGATGTTACTGATTGTATCGATATGTTGCCCTAGTATACGGATGTGAGTAAGGGGAAGTGGGTGTCCTTATGTCAGGCTGCAATCGCAATGCGAAAGCAAACATTTACATATCCCCGCTGATATTAGCAATGGCGTTGCGTGCGTATAAGCAGAATAGCTATAGATATCCAAAAAAATGCAGTAAAACCTCTGAAAACATCACTTTATCGCTATACATATACTTCCCCATGTATACTAAAATGGACAGCAGCAGATATTAGAAATATCCCCTGTGGACCGCTGGCACTACAAGCCCCATATAATGCTATGGAAATGTGATGTACCGGTATGCAGGGCCGGTGAGAGCCCCGGCTGGGCCCAGGTAAATGAGGGGGCATGGCCTAATCGCGGGAGGCGTGGCCATGCCCCCTTGACAAAACAAAGAAAGAATAAATAACTTTTGCAGCGCTGCGCGCTGGGGAGGGGGGCGCTGTAAGCAGGGGGGGCGCAATCAGTGTGATCGCTCCCCCCCTCCACAGCCATAGGAGATTGCTCCGGCTGTGTGCTAAACTGCTGTGAGGGAGAGGGGGGAGGCGACACCTGACCTGGCCCCGCTGGGCCCCTCTAGCAAGCCTGGGCCCGGGCAAACTGTACCCGCTCCCCCCCCCTCTCGGCGCCCATGTCGGGATGGAGAAAGCTCCGGAAAGCATAACTTGCCCGAGCTTCTGCTCTCTAGGTAATGCCATTTATTAGATTCCATTGCCTGGCTTTACACAATGCTATCTCCTCCCCCTCCGCGGCTTGCGCTTGCGCAGACTACATGCGTAATAGGGCTCCCAGGTTATAAACCCGTAATTGAGAACTTCACCTTAGGGATGGCCATCGGTGGGGTGACCGTTGATGGATACCATTGATGGGTCCATCGGTGGTTACCATCGACAGCACAAAAAAAAATATCTATGGTGAACCATCGATGGTTTGCACTTCTCGATGGCCACTGCTGCTGGAGAACGACAAGCCGGAGGCCAATAAAAAAACAAATGGGTTTTAGTGGCCGCCGAAAAAAACCCAAAAAACATCGGCTCTCACTCGTTCATCGATGGCTAAGAACCATTGGCTATCAGCCATCAATGGTAAAAGTATTCAACATTGGCCATAAACCATCAATGATTTCAAATCATCGATGGTCGATGGCCATCCCTACTTCACCGTGACAGCTTTATGGGGCTGATTCAGCAAGGATTGCAATAGCTACACCTACAGAAACAGGGCCTGATTCAGAGCCGCTCGTAAGCGGCCGCTCATTCGCTCTGAGCGATGTTCGCACAACTGCGCATGCGCCAACCAGTCATTGCGGTCGGAAATCGAGCGCTCGCAAAATAGCGAGTGCCTGCTAATTTGAGTGACAGGATGAGGCGTTTGTGGGTGGTAACAGGGGAAGGTGCTTGAAAACGGGGAGTGGAGATCCGAACGCAGGCGTGCCAAACGGTCAAAACGGGCGTTTTAAGGGTGTGCATAATTAACAAAGCAGCGTCATCGACCACGTCACATGGTTGTATCTTAGCCTGAACTGTTCACATGATTGCGTTAGGATAAACCTACCACAAGCACTGCGAGCAGTTCAGATGCCTTTCGATGTACTCGATTAATCAAATAAATAGCGGAGATGATGTAGGATGCGAGCGGCCAGGGGGCGTCTTTACAAAATAGCGAGCGCATGTTTCGTTCGCTCGCTGAGACATAGAGGCGTCAATAGACCGCAAAGAGCGAGCGCTCAATTTAAATAGCCGGCTCCTTTTTCTGACCGAGCGAGCGCAAATAGCGTCCGGCTCTGAATCAGGCCCACAGTCCCATTACTGCCACCTTTTTATAAGCTTACATTGGTCTGTGCACGCTGCACCTGAGAGGAACTTCCTCCCTCACACCTGTGGTTTAAAACTTCTTGTTTATTTCAAACCAACAATTCATGGCTGGTTAATCAATAAAAAAAACTTGATAGGAGTCGAGGGACACTCCTTCCCATTACATGGCAACGAAAATTGCTGGACGCCAACGTTATTAACCACTTGATGCGTGGAGCCCCTTGCACAATGTACATCGTACGTGTCTTTGTGCTGTAAGCACTAGAAGAGCGTACCATGCAATTGTTTAGAAAGATACAATAATTAAAGATGGTCCTGTCCTGGTTCTTTACTATTTGCTGTAAAACCCTGATCAAAGTTAGAGCTTGTTTACTTGTTTGCATTTAGTTTTTTTTATTTCCCTTTTAAATGCTAGTTGATTTTTTTTTCATTGAAATCACTATCAGTATTCAATAAAGTTTAATTTTAATTTACAGCTTCCACAGGCCATTTTTTTGCAGTATGGTCTAACCCAGTGTTCGCCAGCCTTAACTGGAGTGTGAGCTACTCGAGATAAATGAAATGTCCTGAAGAGCTACTAAAATTGTAGAAAAAAAAGATAGGTAGTGTGTCCACGTCAAGTGGTCTAGCAACTTACTTTGTAATACTGCAGGCTCTTATGCTGGAGAAATGCCACGCCTTATCAAGTTAATTAAGTCCAGGTACTACTGGGCAGGAGCCCCTCGCAGCGTCAGTCATGTATTTTACCGCTTCGCTGCGGCATCAGTGCTATGGGCAGAGCCACAGGGAAGCATGTCAGGTGATTGCCGTAGCAGCTATGTCACTCACGTGAGGTGCTTCCCCATAATTCCACCCACGGCATAGATGCCACAGAGGAGAGCGCATCAGAGGCCTCATCACCGTGCGTCACAGATTGATTACCGCGGTATGTACCTAGAATATTACAAAGGATAGCTCCCGATAAGAGCTGACCTTTGTGATAGCTCTGGAAATACCCAGAAGTGCCCTGTGCCAGAAAGTGCATTAGTGCCCACCCCCCCTCCCATATTGTAAACAGGGACAGTGCGCGTCACAGGCGCATGGCCAAACAAAAGGCGTGCTCTTATAGGGAAAGGGTGTGGTCGCACTATAGTACCCCCAATTCACATTACAAGACACAGTAGTGCCCCTTATTCACATTACACTACGTAGTATAAATTATACACATTATGTCACACAGTAGTGCCCCTTATTCACATTATACTACATAGTATCCCTTATACACATTATGTCACACAGTAGTGCCCCTTATTCACATTACACTACATAGTATCCCTTATACACATTATGTCACACAGTAGTGCCCCTTATTCACATTACACTACATAGTATCCCTTATACACATTATGTCACACAGTAGTGAGCCTTATTCACATTACACTACATAGTATCCCTTATACACATTATGTCACACAGTAGTGCCCCTTATTCACATTACACTACGTAGTATAAATTATACACATTATGTCACACAGTAGTGCCCCTTATTCACATTACACTACATAGTATCCCTTATATACATTATGACCATACAGTAGTAATGCGCCTTACACAGTATGACCACACAGTAATAATGCCCCTTACAGATTACGCCACACAGTAGTCATGCCCATTACACAGTATGACCACACAGTAGTAATGCCCCTTACACAGTATGACCACACAGTAGTAATACCCCTTACAGATTACGCCACAGAGTAGTCATGCCCATTACACAGTATGACCACACAGTAGTAATGCCCCTTACAGATTATGCCACACAGTAGTCATGCCCATTACACAGTATTACCACACAGTAGTAATGCCCTTTACACATTATGCCCACAGTAGCAATGCCCCTTACACTTTATGCCGACAGTAGTAATGCTCCATACACATTATGCCACACAGTGCAAATCCCGTCTGCCGCCTCCCCTTACACATTATGCCACACACGATGCAAATCACGCGTCTTTAACAGGTTTGCCCACCCTCCCGATTTGGTCGGGAGCCTCCCGAATATCGGGTGCCGCTCCCGACCCCCCCAGAAAGATAGGCAAACCTCCCTGTGGCGCCTGACCCCCGGACTACAAATAGAAACCCCCACAGCGAGGTGGGTGGGTGGGGGGTCAATGACGAGATTCGTGCTGAATCTCATCATCGTGGCCCCGCTTCCATTAATTTTGGCATTGTGAAGAGGGGAGGGGCCACGTTGACGCGACCATGCGGTCATGCCCCAGGCACCGCTCCCAATATGGAGTTATTGCCCGCCATGCCCCCCCCCCCGTTGCTCTATGCAGGCATTCAGCTCCCTCTCGGAAGGAGGGAGCTGAATGTTGGCAAGTATGGTCTTTACACATTATTCCAGTGCAAATCCCCCCTGCCCCATCCCCTTACGCACTATGTCACACAGTACAAATTCCCCCTCCCCCCGGGTTCTCCTAAATACAGCACACCAGGGCCGCCATCAGGGGGGGACCATTGGGACTACTGTCCCGGGCCCGGACACTTAAACAAAGACAGGGGGCCCGGCCCGCTCCTATCACCCACCCGCCGCCGCTATAACCAGTGCTAGTGCTAATATATGCCCCACCTGCCACTACTGAAAGGAGCCTGCCGCCTGCCGCGAGAGAAGTCCCGGTTATGCTGTCTATCCCCCCTCTGTCGACGGATGCACAATAAAGTTTATCCGGCGCGCGTGATGTCATGACGTCGCCGTGCGCTGCTGAAGTAGAGAAGAGCCACGGTGCCGGAGGAGCAGCAGCCGCCTGAAACAGAAGAAATTAGATAAGATTCACACGCTGGCAGAGGCAGAAGTGGGCTGGATAGACATAGAGGCTTTCAGAGATTATATATATATATATATATATATATATATATATATATATATATATATATATATATATATATATATATATATATATATATATATATATATATAGTCCACAGTAAAAGATAAACATGCTGGCGTTATAATCAACGTTATTGATCTTTTAATATTGATGCCAGGAGTGTCGCACCTTCTGTGGACTGTTTGCTTTTCTGTGAGGGCACCGGCAGAAGCTCCAGGTGCATTACTGGAAGTGCCAGACCATGGCTGTTAATAAATATATAAATGTGTGTTTGGATGGAGGCATATTATTGTTACCATTGGCACCTGGCAATAGCAAGCAGGCACATATGCTGTATGTGTAGTTGCAGTTGCATCTTGAAGTGGGTATAATGCTGGGTACACACTGGTAGATATATTGGGCGATCAATTGATCGGCCAATATATCGGGTGCCCGACGGCCAGTGTGTACAAGTGATATGTCTGTGAATGACGTCCTTCACAGACATATCACGTCGGCTGTGCTGCACAGTTGATGCCCAATATATCTGCAGATATATTGGGGCTTTGTGCTGTGTTTATGGGTCAGCTGACCACCCGTACACTTGCTGCAGTGGCCGTGGGGAGGGGGGCGCAACACGCCCCCCGGTCAGCAGGACCCGCGGTCAGATGACAGGTGATGGTTGCTCAGTGTGTATAAACAACCATCATCTGCAGATATATCTGTTAGTGTGTACCCAGGTTAATTCTGCATATTGATATACAGGGTCATAATGAGGGGTGGGAGTAGCCGTATCTGCCGTCGGCTCAGCCCACGCCCTCATCTGGCTCACGGTTTCCGAACTCTGTGTGGGTGGGCCCTGCCAATTTTGTGAGTCCCGGGCCCCACAATTTCTGATGGCAGCCCTGCAGCACACTTACCTGTATTACTAAGCTCCTCAGAGCGTCACTATGGGAGCCGCAGTCTCTGTGTCCGACACTGGCAGCTCAATGCCGGAGGTAAGTCTCCTCAGCCGGCGCAGGGCTCTCTGGGACTGGATTGGATCTCTCCCAGCCCCTTCCAGAAGACACTCACTAGCACTACAGCACAACAGGTGGGGAGGGGGCGGACCTCGGGGAAAGCTGCAACGCTACCCGCTGACATGTGTATTAGTAGTGGTAAGGAGCCGGGCACACCGCTACTATTACACATTGTTGCGGGCTGCTGTTATTGCGAGTGGAGGCGGACGGTTCTGCCCACAGGGCATGTGCGATCTGTGCAGGCGCAACGGCGGCACCACCCTAGTTACGGCCATGTGGTGCAATGTTCCTTGCTGCGACCGATCCGTCTTAATGCGCACAGCAGCGGATTAGCGTCCCAGTACGATGTCCATTGCCTGCAGCATTAGCATAAAGACACAGTCGTGGCTGCAATAGCGCGCACTTCTGAGTCAGGCCCTCTGTGTATACAGCAAACGCTTTCTGCTTAGAGGCTTAAGGGGTCGATTTACTAAGCCTTGGAGAGAGATAAAGTACCATCCTAACAGCTCCTAACTCACTTTACAGGCTGTGTTTAAAAAATGACAGTTAGGAGCTGATTGGCTGGTACTTCATCTCCGTCCACTCAGGGCCGGTTCTAGACATTGTGGAGCTCAGGGCGAAAGTTCACAGTTGCACCTCCACCAAAAAAAAAAAAAAAAACACAACTTTTTGTAGATGACGTTCCTCTGCGCACGCTGAAAGCACACGCGCTTCCATAAAGGGGGCGTGTCCTTGCGGAACACCCCCAATTCATCACACTGTGGGGCGTGCCCAGCACTTATGAATGTGCTGGGCTTCCCCCAAGCTCTCCCGTCGTGGCGAATAATTGCCATGTGCAGTAATGCGCCTTACACAGTATGTCTTACACAGTAATGCCCTTTATAAATACATTATACCACATGCAGTAATGCCCTTTATAAACACATTATGCCACACACAGTAATGCCCTGTATAACACATTATGCCACACGCAGTAGTGCCCTGTATAACACATTATGCCACACACAGTAATGCCCTTTATTATAACACATTATGCCACACACAGTAATGCCCTGTATAACACATTATGCCACACGCAGTAATGGCCTTTATAACACATTATGCCACATGCAGTAATGCCCTGTATAACATATTATGCCACACGCAGTAATGCCCTGTATAACACATTATGCCACACGCAGTAATGCCCTGTATAACACATTATGCCACACGCAGTAATGCCCTGTATAACACATTATGCCACATGCAGTAATGCCCTTTATAATACATTATGCCACATGCAGTAATGCCCTGTATAACACATTATGCCACATGCAGTAATGGCTTTTATAACACATTATGCCTGTCACGGCCAGGGTATTTCAGCATGGCGCTAGGCAGGTGTTACCTGTGAGGTCGTTGTGGCGCGGGCTGTCTGGTGGTGGAGCTGGTGTCTGGCGAGGGGCTTTGGCTGCGCACGTTGTTGTGCGGCCCTGTTGTCACTCTGCGATGGTGAGGCCTGGCGGCGTCTCCGTTCCGTTTGGCATGGGCGCCGCCATCTTGCCTTCTGGCCATGTGATGCGGCTGGCCAATCCTGGTGAGTCACATGTTCCCTCCGGCCAGTAACAGCACGGCATGGGGTATTTAGGAAGGGTCAGTGCCTTCCTTCTTTGCCAGTGCAACGTGTATCTCAGCCTAGCTGAGAGGGAGTTCTCTGTGCTTTCCTGTTCCTGTGAATTCGCTGTCTGCTAGTCTGCCTGTCAGCTCCTAGCTCCCACTGGACTACCCCGCTTCCGCCATCACCCTTGCCCATACCTGAGTGCCTGAGCCTGTTGACATCCTGCGCTTCAGTTCACTACCTGCATACCTGGCTTGATTATTTTCAGTTTCACTACCTGCACACCTGGACAGCTCTAATTGTTTCTACCTGGACATTAACCCTTTTGCTCCCACCACAGAACTCTTGTGCACATTTATATATTCCTGGACTTTTATTTACTGCCACATTATATGTCTACTCAAGCACTTATTAAAAATCCTAGTTTTATTTTCAAATCTGCTTCTGTGATCGCTCCTGCTACCACCCCGGGTCCACAAGCAACCCAGAACATAACAGTTTGCACTGGCCCCATGGAGCCGGCCACGGATCAGGAGTCAGGAGAGGATTTGTTCCGGTGCATTTCTGGTCGTTTAGAAAATCTGGAAAACATGCAGCATCAGATGGCTCAATTTCTGCAAGAGATGTCCAAGCGACAGGATAGTTTGCAAACTTCCTTTTCTACCCCTGAAGTACCAGCATCTACATCCGCATCAGCGTCTGGGAATACAGGAGGCAGATCATCTCCCCGCTTACGTCTTCCTTTACCAAATAAATTTGACGGCAATCCTAAACTCTGCCGAGGATTCCTAAATCAGTGTGACATACATTTTACCCTGCAGCCTGACAACTTTCTAACTGCAAGAACTAAAGTGTCTTATATAGACTCTCTGTTATCCGGCCAGGCCTTGGAATGGGCTTCCCCACTCTGGGAGCGCTCAGATCCGCTGCTGGATAATTACGCAGACTTTGTGTCATCCTTCAGAAGGATTTTCGATGAACCTGGGCGTACTGTATCAGCATCATCAAACATCATGACACTGAGACAAGGGGTCCGTCCTGTCAGTCAATATGCCGTGCAATTTCAAATTTTAGCATCAGAGCTCAAATGGAATGAGGAAGCCCTCACCTCGACCTTCTGGCATGGGTTGTCAGACCGACTAAAGGATGATATAGTCACTCGAGAGCTTCCTACTAATCTGAATGACATGATTTCGTTGTGTATCAAAGTTGACCTACGCTTCAGGGAACGTCAGGCTGAAAAAAACAGAACTGACCTGCAAAGGTCATTTACCCCCTCCATTTCTACCCGTCCCATTCCTTCCCCTACTGAAGAGGAGCCTATGCAGGTGAATCATACACACCTCTCTAAAGAAGAACGTCAGAGAAGAATGCAAAAGAACCTCTGTCTGTACTGCGGAGAGTCCGGTCACCTGCTGATCTCCTGCCCCCGTAAACCGGGAAATGCCAAATCCTAACTGACCCTGGAGAGATCAAGTTAGGAGTTTTGAACCTGTCTCCAAAAATTTAAGATTTCACGATTGCCCTAGCCTTGGATCTTAAACCCAAACCTGTCTTTGCTACTGCTCTACTCGACTCGGGAGCAGCCGGAAATTTCATAACGTCTAGTTTCATAGATAAATTTCAGATTCCTTGTTTGTCTCTCAACCATGCCATCTCTCTGACCTCTATAGACGGACGCCCTCTAACTAACGGGATAGTCACCAAAGAGACTCAACCAGTATTGCTTCGAATTGGGGCACTTCATTCTGAGTCCTTAAAATTGCTGGTGATATCAGAGGCCTCTCAAGAAATTGTTCTTGGTCTACCCTGGTTACGTCAACATAATCCCAGGATTGATTGGAGTTCTATGCAGATTCTGTCATGGGGTATGGACTGTCAGAAATCCTGTCTTCCAAAAATTCGACCTGTGAGAAAGACAGTTCCATTAGTTTCTTCTGCCATTCCCAAGGAATATCAGATGTTCGCCGATGTTTTCTCTGAACAACAAGCAAATATCTTACCCCCTCATAGGGAATGGGACTGTCCAATTGAATTGATACCTGATAAGATACCACCTCGTGGTCGTACCTATCCGCTGTCCTTGCCTGAGACTCAAGCCATGACCGAGTACATCCGGGACAACCTGGCAAAGGGGTTCATTCGCCCCTCTACTTCACCTGCCGGAGCTGGGTTTTTCTTCATTGGCAAGAAGGACGGTGGTCTAAGACCATGTATCGATTATCGAGGCCTTAATGACATTACTGTAAAGAATCGATACCCTCTTCCCCTGATTACTGAGTTGTTTGATAGGGTCAAGGGCTCTGTAATTTTTTCGAAATTAGATCTGAGAGGGGCTTACAACCTCATTCGTATCCGAGCTGGCGATGAATGGAAGACCGCTTTTAATACCAGAGATGGACATTTTGAGTATTTAGTAATGCCTTTTGGATTGTGTAACGCCCCTGCTGTCTTTCAAAGTTTCGTTAATGAGATTTTCCGGGATCTGTTATATGTTTCGGTTGTTGTCTATCTGGATGACATACTGATTTTTTCACCCTCTGTGGCTAAACATCAAGAACATGTTAAAGAAGTTCTGACCCGATTGAGAGAAAACCACCTTTACTGCAAACTGGAGAAGTGCGTCTTTGGAGTGCCCAGTGTACCTTTTCTCGGCTATGTAATATCTGGCTCCAGTTTAGAAATGGACCCCAAGAAGGTACAGGCAATTCTGGATTGGACCCGACCTCAGACACTGAAGGCCATCCAGAGATTGTTGGGCTTCGCAAATTATTATAGATGCTTCATTAAGGGATTTTCTACACTGCTGGCTCCTATTACAGCCTTGACCCGCAAAGTTGCTAATCCTGCCCAATGGTCACCTGAGGCAGAGTCTGCCTTTCATCTTCTAAAACAGGCCTTTATCTCAGCACCAGTTCTTCGACAACCAGATCTGGACAGGCCTTTTTTGTTGGAAGTAGATGCATCATCTGAAGCTGTGGGAGCAGTCTTGTCTCAACGTTATGAGGACAACCGAGTCCATCCGTGTGGGTTCTTTTCTAAAAAATTCTCTCCTGCCGAAAGGAACTACGCCATAGGTGAGCAAGAACTACTAGCTGTAAAGTTGGTGTTGAAGGAATGGAGATATTTGCTAGAAGGCGCCAAGTTTCCATTTACTGTATTTACGGACCATAGAAATCTACTATTTTTCAAAAACCTCCAATGTGTGAGTCCTCGTTTGGCCCGCTGGGCAATATTCTTTGCCAGGTTTCAGTTCACCCTGACCTTCCGGTCTGGAGCACTTAATCAGAAGGCTGATGCCCTATCGAGATCTCTCCTCTGTGATGATCAATCTGAAAATCAAAGCAATACTCCTGTCTTGGAATCAAGAGTTTTCGCCGCATTACAACTTCAGCCTCCTACGGGAAAATCATTTGTGGCCCCGGAATTAAGGAAGCAGCTTCTCACTTGGGCACATTCCTCTCGCTTCGCAGGGCACTCAGGCACTCGGAAGACCTTGGAGTTCCTGAAAAGACACTATTGGTGGCCTTCTATGAAGGCAGATATAATGGAGTTTACCTCTTCCTGCTCCTCCTGTGCCCAGCATAAATCATCACTACAAGCTCCAGCTGGGGAATTGCTTCCATTACCTACTCCATCACGTCCATGGACGCATCTCTCCATGGATTTCGTCACAGACCTGCCAGTCTCTCAAGGTTTCAACACTATCTGGGTTGTAATAGACGAATTTTCTAAGATGGTCCACTATATACCGTTGAAGAAGTTACCTTCTGCCCCTGACCTGGCACAGTTGTTTGTCCAACACATATTTCGTCTACATGGCCTTCCTGCTGAAATTGTCTCTGACTGTGGTGTGCAGTTTACTGCAAAATTCTGGAGGGCTTTGTGTTCTGTTCTTCAAGTGAAGTTAAACTTTTCCACGGCCTACCATCCACAAAGCAACGGCTCCACCGAGAGAGTTAATCAAGATCTAGAGACTTTCTTAAGAATTTTTATGTCATCTTCTCAGGACAATTGGGCTGCCTTGCTCCCGTGGGCTGAGTTTGCACATAATGCTTCCTACCACTCGTCAACTAACCAAACGCCATTTCAGGTTGTATATGGCCTTCATCCTCGTGTTCCCGAATTCCGAAGCCTGCCTGTTTCGATGTTCCGGCCGTGGAGGACACGGTGCGGAATTTTGCTGCCATCTGGACTCAAGTACGGTCTGATTTGTTGAAGGCATCCTCTCGCTATAAGACCCAGGCCGATAAGAAGCGTAGAATAGTTCCACGCATGCAAGTAGGAAACCAGGTCTAGTTGTCTACTCGGAACCTTCGTCTAAGAGTTCGTCTATGAAATTCGCACCCCGCTTCATCGGTCCCTTCACCATAACAGAAGTCATTAATCCAGTGGCCTACCGTTTACAGTTACCCCCATACCTAAAAATTCCCAATTCCTTCCATGTTTCCTTATTAAAGCCCCTAGTCCTGAATAAGTTCCATAATGCTCTACCTGCTTCTCGAGTCCAGACGGAGAGAGGAGTTGAGTTTGAAGTCGCCCAGATCTTGGACTTTCGTCTGCGCAGAGGTCATCTTCAGTATTTGTTGGACTGGAAAGGTTACGGTCCAGAGGAACGTTGCTGGACCGATGCTCGTGATGTCCACGCTCATCAGGAGATTCCATTCTGCCCATCCGGAGAAGCCGGGTGAGTGTCCTGAGGCCACCCCAAAAGGGGGGGGTACTGTCACAGCCAGGGTATTTCAGCATGGCGCTAGGCGGGTGTTAACTGTGAGGTCGTTGTGGCGTGGGCTGTCTGGTGGTGGAGCTGGTGTCTGGCGGGGGGCTTTGGCTGCGCGCGTTGTTGTGCGGCCCTGTTGTCACTCTGCACTGGCGAGGCCTGGCGGCGTCTCCGTTCCGTTTGGCATGGGCGCCGCCATCTTGCCTTCTGGCCATGTGATGCAGCTGGCCAATCCTGGTGAGTCACATGTTCCCTCTGGCCAGTAACAGCACGGCATGGGGTATTTAGGAAGGGTCAGTGCCTTCCTTCTTTGCCAGTGCAACGTGTATCTCAGCCTAGCTGAGAGGGAGTTCTCTGTGCTTTCCTGTTCCTGTGAATTCGCTGTCTGCCAGTCTGCCTGTCAGCTCCTAGTTCCCACTGGACTACCCTGCTTCCTCCATCACCCTTGCCCATACCTGAGTGCCTGAGCCTGCTGACATCCTGCGCTTCAGTTCACTACCTGCAAACCTGGCTTGTTTATTTTCAGTTCACTATCTGCAAACCTGGCTTGTTTATTTTCAGTTCACTATCTGCAAACCTGGCTTGATTATTTTCAGTTTCACTACCTGCACACCTGGACAGCTCTAATTGTTTCTACCTGGACATTAACCCTTTTGCTCCCACCACAGAACTCTTGTGCACATTTATATATTCCTGGACTTTTATTTACTGCCACATTATATGTCTACTCAAGCACTAATTAAAAATTCTAGTTTTATTTTCAAATCTGCTTCTGTGATCGCTCCTGCTACCACCCCGGGTCCACAAGGAACCCAGAACATAACAATGCCACATGCAGTAATGCCCTGTATAACACATTATGCTACATGCAGTAATGCCCGGCGCTGGTTTTTTTTTATTATGGGATTATTTTTTTTTGCCTTCTGGGGACTCAGTGGTGCCCTCTAGGGGCCGGCGCCCCGGGCGACTGCCCTGTTAGCCCGCCTCCAGAACCGCCATTTTGTCCACTGTATCTCTCTCCAAGGCTTAGTACACAGGACTTGATTCAGACCCGATCGCTAAGGGGCGATTGCTTGCAGGCGACCGATTGTTACAAACTGCGCATGCGTATTAGTCGCAGTGCGCATGCGTAAACCACTCACTGCGATCAGGAATAGAGCTCTCGTAGCACAAAGTCAGATCGCTCCTTTGAGTGACAGATAGTGCCGTTTGTGGGTGGTAAGGTAACAGTGGAAGGTGCTTGTAAATGGGGGAGTGGAAGTGCGTACGCAGGCGTGCCTGGCCGTCAAAACGGCGTTTTATGGGTGTGCATAATTTCAAAGCATCGTCATTGTATGCGTCACCTGGCATCTTTTTTTTGACTGCAGCACTCGCAGTACTTGCGGAAGGCAAGGCCTACCCTAAGCAGTGCGAGTGCTTCCGCTGGCTCTCAATGTTACCAATGGTCTTATTCACTTTCTGGAGATGACGTCTGCTGCGAGAGTACAGGGGGCGGTATTACATGAGCTTGCGATCACTTAGGCGCTGCTCGCTAACACATAAAGGGCGTCCTTTAGCTTTGCCTTGCGATCGTGGTTTTTGCATGTCCGGACCCTTTTTGGATGCGAGCGATCGCAACTAGCGAGAGACTCTGAATGAGCTCCATAGAGCCCCAAGTCTCTGGGCTACATCAGAGAACACTCAGGGGAGATGAGGATTTTCTTCTTTTGAACAGATTACGATGTCATACCTAACCGCTTTCCGTGTCTAACTACCCCCCAGGGACCACTAATCATCTATCAAACCATCCTCATTTCTTTTTCCATTCTCTCATAGTCTGACCAACTATCTCCGGATCCCCCAAAATTCCAGCTTCTATTTAATGTTAGGCCGAATTTACCATTACTACGCTATCGATGTGGCAAGAGGATAAATATCTATATCATTTATACTTTTATTTATTTATATAGCGCGCACATATTCCGCAGCGCTTTAAAGAGAATATTTGTCCATTCACATCAGTCCCTGCCCCAGTGGAGCTTACAATCTATGGGCTCGCAAGCGGGTCGATGTTGGCCCAGTGTGCATGTGCACGACAGAGCCGGCTCCGTCGTGCACATGCGCGAGACCCGGATAGCGACGGGCAAGCCGTCGCTCCGGGTCTCGTACCAAAGGGGGCGTGCTGTCGATGGTAAGTGACAGCACGCCCCCTTTGGTGGGCATGCCGGGGGCGTGGCTGCACAGACGGAGGCGTTCCCATGGGAACGCCTACCGTCTGGGGCCGGCCCAACTGACATCACAAGTGATGTCAGTGGGAGTGCTCTCGGCTCTGATAGAGCCAAAAGCACTCCAGTGCTTGCGGCAACGAGACCCTACCACAAGGGTCTCGTCGCAAGCCCGATGGTCGTGACCATCCAGACCATCTTCCTGGCCGCTCGCTATAGCTGTGGGTGGTCACCCACAGCTATACGAGCGGTCCAGAGGCCACTCTAAAAATTAAGAAGGACGGCCCTGATTCAGAGCGACCCAATGTTCCCTACCACATACACACACACATACACATGAGCTTTAATTTTGTTGGGAGCCAATTAACCTACCAGTATATTTTTAGAGCGTGGGAGGAGACCAGAGTACCCAGAGGAAACCCACGCAAGCACAGGGAGAATATACAAACTCCACACAGTTAGGGCCATGTGTGAATCAAACCCACAACCTCAGTGCTATGAGACAGTAATGCTAACCATTACACCGTCTGTGCTGCCCCAGGACGGTGTATCATTTATACTTACAGTCAGGGCCGGTTCTAGACATTCAGGGCGAAAGTACCCAGTTGCGCCACCCCCCGTCCCCAAAAAAATAAAAAATACATCTTTTAGATGGCGTTCCTCTGCTGGTGCTGAAAGCACGAGCACTTCTGGAAAGGGGGTATGTCCTTGCGGGACACCCCCAATTCATCACACTGTGGGGCGTACCCAGCACTTACGGAGATGCTGGGCTTCCCCCAAGCTCTCCCCTCGTGATAATAATTGCCATGTGCAGTAATGCGCCTTACACAGTATGTCTTACACAGTAATGCCCTTTATAACACATTATGCCACATGTAGTAATGCCCTGTATACCACATTATGCCACACGCAGTAATGCCCTTTATAACACATTATGCCACATGTAGTAATGCCCTGTATACCACATTATGCCACACGCAGTAATGCCCTTTATAACACATTATGCCACACGTAGTAATGCCCTGTATAACACATTATGCCACACGCAGTAATGCCCTGTATAACACATTATACCACATGCAGTAATGGCCTTTATTATACATTATGCCACACACAGTAATGGCCTTTATAACAAATTATGCCACATGCAGTAATGCCCTGTATAACACATTATGCCACACGCAGTAATGCCCTGTATACCACATTATGCCACACGCAGTAATGCCCTTTATAACACATTATGCCACAAGCAGTAATGGCCTTTATTATACATTATGCCACACACAGTAATGCCCTGTATAACACATTATACCACACGCAGTAATGCCCTGTATAACACATTATGCCACACGCAGTAATGCCCTGTATAACACATTATGCCACAAGCAGTAATGTCCTGTATAATACATTATGCCACACACAGTAATTCCCTTTATAATACATTATCCCCAATTCGAATTACGCCACACAGAAGTCCCTTATACATGTTATGACACACAGTGGTGCCCCTTTTACACAAGGCCCACAGTAGTGGTGCCCCCCATGCAGTGCCCTCATTAGTAGTGCCCACAGTGTTAATTCCCCCATTGGTAATGTCCCTTATAGTAGTGCCCCCTCTATAAATGTGCCTTCAGTAGTAATGCCCCCTGTTGTAATGCTCCCAGTAGTAATGTCCCCCTATAGCCATGCCCCCAGTAGTAATGCCCCTTATAGCCATGCCCCCAGTAGTAATGCCCCTTATAGCCATGCCCCAGTAGTAATGTCCCCAGTAGTAATGGCCCCTATAGCCATTTCTCTCAGTAGTATTGCCCCCTATAGCCATGTCCCCACTAGTAATGCCCCCCCTATAGCCATGCCCCAGTAGTAATGCCCCTTATAGCCATGCCCCAAGTAGTAATGCCCCCCTATAGCCATGCCCCCTGTAGCCATGCCCCTGATAGCCATGCCCCCAGTAGTAATGCCCCTTATAGCCATGCCCCAGTAGTAATGCCCCCTATAGCCATGCCCCCAGTTGTAATGGCCCTTATAACCATGCCCCCAGTAGTAATGCCCCCTATAGCCATGCCCCCAGTTGTAATGGCCCTTATAACCATGCCCCCAGTAGTAATGTCCCCCTATAGCCATGCCCCCAGTAGTAATGCCTGTAGTAGTAATGCAAGTTGTAGTAATGTCCCCCTATAGCCATGCCCCCAGTAGTAATGTCCCCAGTAGTAATGGCCCCTATAGCCATTTCTCTCAGTAGTAATGCCCCCTATAGCCATGCCCCCACTAGTAATGCCCCTTATAGCCATGTCCCCCAATAGCCATGCCCCCAGTAGTAATGCCCCCCTATAGCCATGCCCCAAGTAGTAATGCCCCCCTATAGCCATGCCCCCTGTAGCCATGCCCCTTATAGCCATGCCCCCAGTAGTAATGCCCCTTATAGCCATGCCTCAGTAGTAATGCCCCCCTATAGCCATGCCCCCAGTTGTAATGGCCCTTATAACCATGCCCCCAGTAGTAATGCCCCCTATAGCCATGCCCCCAGTAGTAATGCCCGTAGTAGTAATGCCCCCTATAGCCATGCCCCCAGTGCTTCTGAAAAAAAACCCAACAATTAAAATACAAACACAATACTTACCTTAAGCCCCGCTCCTGTGTCTGCTGCTGTCCGGTCTGACCGCGGCTCCACCACGTATCTATGGGAGAGATGTAATTACGTCATGACGCCCCCCCCCATAGTGCTCTCTGCCGGAAGCCGGAGCTCAGGAGTGACGCTGCAGGGAGGGAGCCGGGTGCCCGCCGATAACAAATATCAGTGGGCGCCCGGCAAATGCAGCCTCCCTGCGGCGGCGGCTAGCGGGGGGGAAAGTGGTGCTGGGTTTTTATTTTTTCAGAGATTTTTTTTTTTGCCTCTCTCCTGGGGACTCAGTGGCGCCCTCTAGGGGCCGGCGCTCAGGGCGACGGCCCTGTTAGCCCGCCCCTAGAACTTACAGTATATATCATGTTACATCTTGCCCAGGAGGGCAACATGGACAGTTTTCGAGCCTCTTTCAACACCATGACATCAGATAAATATATAACAATAATAAAATAAATAGGCCAGTTTTAGAACGATCGGTCAGAGCCTTGATGGTCAATAGCTTTAACAAACCGTCCGCTAGTACACTTACCCTCAAACCTTTCACATTGGTGGATTACTGTATAGCTTAAACCAATCACAGTGAGTCATTCTAGGGGCACTTACATCCGTCGCTTACATACAGGGCAGGAATCAGAGATGGTCAGTAATGCAGACACACTCGCAGACGCTCTCACAATAGAGGTTGCAGGAATGTGCAAATGCTAATCTCGGGATGTAGTCGGCACCCTGGTGTGCGGGATGCCGACAGTCTGAATACCGGCGCCGAAATCCCCACAGGTCGGGATCCCGGCACCAGTAACCTGACCGCCGGCATCCCGCAGGTAAGTATCGGGGTGTTAAGGGGAGGTTTTGGTTAGGTAGCAAAGTTAGGGTTAGGCATTAGGGGGAGGGTTAGGGTTAGGCACCGGGTAGGGAGTATTAGGATTAGGGTGCGGGGAGGGGAAGGTTAGGTTTAGACACTAAGGGGGGGGGGTTAGGTATAGGCACCAGGGAGGGGGTGTTAGGTTTAGGGTGAGGAGAGGGGGAGGTTAGGCTTAGGCTCTAGGGGGGGGAGGTTAGGGTTAGGCAAGGGGGAGTTGGTGTTAGGTTTAGGGTGCGGGGAGGGGGAGGTTAGACTTAGGCACTAGGGGTGAAGTTAGGGCTTGCAGCGGGGAGTGTGGGTTAGGGGTTAGAAAAATACTTACGTTACTTCCTATGGGTGTTGGGATTCTGGCCAGCGACATCCCGACAGCCGGGATTTCATACCGAACTGCTAATCTCCTCCTTCCCTTTGTGCGAGACGGTGCGATGGAGAGTACGAGCAGTGAGACGCCCACTTTCAGGCCGCGTGGTCTGTGCTTTTGCGAAGGAGATTGTAAACACTCCACCATCGATGCCACGTCGGTCACACCATAGACATATGCGTTAGATTAGAGGAGAGTAGATAGAGTAGACCCTAGGCTGACTAAACATGGCCTCTGAGGCAGTGGATTTGTGATTGGGTAGGCAGCAGCGCTCCCAGACACGCACGTGACACTCCCATAACACGCCCATGGAACCGCCCCTTATTGCGATCACTTTAGGTCACCTCCCAGACTCCACCCTGAAACACGCAGGGGTCACAAACCCTTCTTAGGGGGTTTGTAAACGGCATTGGACACTGGGGTACGCGCATGCTCAGTCAGGGTTTCCGAGACTTTCAGCTCATGCGCAGTAAGAAACCGTCACTCACCTACATAAGCACCGGCTCTGCGTCCATCTGTACTCAGGCCCGCAGGGCTGTAGGGCATTTCTGAGCTGTATTACCGTAATGTCGTATTAGAAGGCACGCCATCAGGCGGCACAGTGAGTGTAATGTAGTATACAGTATGTGTATTTAATGCATTTTGATGGTTAAAAGCAGAGACAAGCCTGCGCACGGCTTATTTGCTGTAATGTGTTAATGTATCAGCCGGTGGAATGTGTATTGAGACGCCCACAGCAGCCCTCGCAGTTGCCCGTAACTCACGCCAAGAAAATGGCCACGTTTGGGCTGGAACTTCCTGTAACCACCCCCAGAAACGGCCTCTTCCTGTCAATCAATTGCGAGGTAATCCTCACAGCGAGCTCGATGGCAATATCATTCGCCGCGCATTCGCAATGCGGCTGTGACGTATGCGCAGACCACCGATAATCGCTCAACTGCGTGAAAATCGGCATTGTGTTAAATGCTGAATCAGGCCCAGGAAACGTCCCACTTGGAACTCACGTCCGAAGGCAGATTGGCGCATAATCCCCGGGACGCCACTGGCTGAGATGATCCCACAGAGAGAGATCTGAGGTAACATTACTGGGGCAGTAGGGCTGCAGTTATGTGCTGTGGGCCTGATTCAGACCCGCTCGCGAGCGCTGACCACTCGCAAGCGGGTCGATGTTGGCATAGTGCGCATGCGCACGAGTGAGCCGGCTCCGTTGTGCGCATGCGCGAGACCCGGGCCGTCGCTATGAGCATCCTGCGCTCGTGAGCGGGTCTGAATGACCCCCTATGATAGGCGTTGAAATACCAACGCCTATCAATATCCAGATGCCGAAATCCCAACGCCCGGCATACCGAACGGAGGTAAGCCGGGCGTCGGGACCTCTTAGCCACGGGGGGGTTAGGTTTAGGGACTCCTGGGGGGACATAGGTTTAGGCACCCCATCTGGGAGGGTTAGGCTAGGGGAAGGGGAAGTTAGGTTTAGGGTGCAGGGAGGTGGGGTTAGGTTTAGGCACTCCTGGGGGGAGGGTTAGGGTTAAGCAATAGGGGGGTAGGTTATGGTTAGGCACCCCTAAGGGTGGGTTAGGTTAGGAGGGGGGAAAGGAGAGGGTTAGAACTTACCTTAGTCGGGATTTTCAGTATTCTGCCTTCCGGCATCGGTATTACATCTGTCACGCTTAAGTCCGGCGGTATGTCATACCGACTCCCCTTGGGCTGTAGTCCCATTTTCCCATTGTTAATCTGGCCCTGGATCTCGCCATGTGTGAGCTGCACACAATTTAGCCTTTCCAATCAAATTGTGATTAGTTTGAAAGAGCTTGTACAAAATTGGCTAATGGCCAGTATGGGGTGGAAGTCCATTAGTTGCACAAAATGGATTGAGACCCATAAAAGGGTATTTTTACGTGTTTTCGCACTGCGCCAACTCAGAACTGATGTCCTATTGATGCAGAGTCTTGATTTCATCCACACGTACGATTGCAGAGGCGTAACTGGGCTGTAACTTACATTGGCAATGTTCAGTGTGGGCATGCCGACGCAACTGCGGGCTGTACAGACTTGGACGTAAGTGAGAATGTTTGGCGGCTTATCTTTTGCACCTAGTACAGGCCGGCTGCCAGTCTGCATTAGTGGTAATGAACAGGTGTACACATGGGGGCGGTAGCGTTGCAAGATGCGTACAACCCTACATACAGCTGAATATACAAATTCGGTCCAAGCACTGCATCATCCCCACTGACCATATAACTCTGATCGAGTACCGACCACTACACCCTTAGACTACTGCGCGGGTGGTGGATTTGGGGTGTAAGCTGTTATGCCTACAACCTTTGAGGGTCTAATTTATAGCTTATTATAATTAGGGGTGAGCGGGTTCGGATTTCTGAAATCTGAACCCCCCCGAGCCCCCCCGATCCGAGGCCGATCCGAGTCAGGCTTGACTTTTCCCGCCTGACTCGGATCTGAAATCAAGGCAAAATGTCATCATCCCGCCTTCCGGGTCTCGCGGGTTTTGGATTCTATATAAGGTACCCGCGTCGGCACCATTTTCTCACTCGGCTGTGGACAGTGAAGAGGGAGGGTGGGAGTTAGGGCTGGCTGGGCTGTGTAGTGTAGTGTAGTGTAGAGCAGTGTAGTGTTGTGCTGTGCTGTGCTGCGCTGTGCCTCTGTTGTCCATAGGGGCTGTGTCCACTCCTCCAGAGTCCATAGGGGCTGGCTGGGCTGTGTAGTGTAGTGCAGTGTAGTGTTGTGCTGTGCTGTGCTGTGCTGCTGTTGTCCATAGGGGCTGTGTCCACTCCTCCAAAGTCCATAGGGGCTGGCTGTGTTGTGCTGTGCTGCTGTTGTCCATAGGGGCTGTGTCCACTCCTCCAAAGTCCATAGGGGCTGGCTGGACTGTGTTGTGCAGTCAGTTGTCCATAGGGGCTGTGTCAACTCCTGTGCAGTGTCCCAGTCCTAAAGGGGTGCTGTAGTGTTGTCCAGGGGGTGCTCTGTCCATCAGGGGTGCTCCCCCCAAGTGCAAAAAAAATAAATATTTTTACTGTGTTTGTGAATTGTGTGCGCAGTAGCCGCACGTGCATCAACAAAGTAGCACCAAGCGTGCGTCTGTGTCATAAGTAAAGGGCCGGCTGGCTTGACCATTAAAGGGTGCTGTAACCCCCAAAGTGCACTCCAAACAAAATAAAAAAATATTTTCTGTGTTTGTGAATTGTGTGCACTGTGGCTGCACGTGCATCAACAAAGGAGCAGCGCCAAGCGTGCGCCTGTGTCCCATAAGTGAAGGGCCAGCTGGCTTGTCTGTTAAAGGGTGCTGTAACCCCCAAAGTGCACTCCAAAAAAAATAAAAAAATATATTTTTTTTGTTTTTGTGAATGTGTGCAGTAGCCGC
Organism: Taudactylus pleione; assembly: GCA_031769625.1. Classification (NCBI taxonomy): domain Eukaryota; kingdom Metazoa; phylum Chordata; class Amphibia; order Anura; family Myobatrachidae; genus Taudactylus; species Taudactylus pleione. The sequence continues at coordinate 2,442,142 of JAUIMM010000008.1, read as the reverse complement.
ACGTGCATCAACAAAGTAGCGCCAAGCGTGCGCCTGTGTCATACGTAAAGGGCCGGCTGGCTTGTCCGTTAAAGGGTGGTGTAACCCTCAAAGTGCGCTCCACAAAAAATAAAAAATTCTCCTTTTTTTCTGTCTTTGTGAATTTTGCGGGCAGTAGCCGCACGGGCATCCTCAAAGCAGCAGCGACAAGCGTGCGTCTGTCTGTTAAAGGGTGGTGTAACCCCCAAAGTGCACTACAACAAAAATAAAACATTTTCTTCTGTGTTTGTGAATTGTCTGCACTGTACGTGCATCCTCAAAGCGCAGCGACAAGCGTGCGTCTGTCTGTTAAAGGGTGGTGTAACCCCCAAAGTGCACTCCAACAAAAATAAAACATTTTCTTCTGTGTCTGTGAATTGTCTGCACTGTACGTGCGTCCTCAAAGAAGCAGCGCCAAGCGTGCGTCTGTGTGTTAAAGGGTGGTGTAACCCTCAAAGTGCGCTCCACAAAAAATAAAAAAATCTTTTTTTTCTGTCTTTGTGAATTGTGTGCACTGTAGCTGCATGTGCATCAACAAAGGAGCAGCGCCAAGCATGCGCCTGTGTCCCATAAGTAAAGAGACTGCTGGCTCATTTCTTAAAGGGTGGTGTAACCCACAAAGTGCACTAGTCTCCAACAAATATTAAAAATTATTTTCTGTGTTTGTGTGCGCCTTAGCCGCACGTATATATCAATATAACATAAATGGAGGACCAAACTTTCTCCGATAAAAATAAAATAGGGAAAGATCAAGAACCACTTCCTCCTAGTGCTGAAGCTGCTGCCACTAGTCGTGACATAGATGATAACATGCCATCAACATCATCTGCCAAGGCCGATGCCCAATGTCATAGTAGAGGGCACATACAATCCCAAATGACAAAGTTCAAGAAAATGACCTTAAAAAAAGCATTTAAATCATCTGAGGAGAAACGTAAACTTGCCAATATACCATTTACGACACGGAGTGGCAAGGAACGGCTAAGGTGTTTCCCTATGTTCATGACTAGTGGTTCAGCTTCACATGACGATGGAAGCCCTCCTCCCGCTAAAAAAATCAAAAGAGTTAAGCTGGCAAAAGCACAGCGAAGAACTGTGCGTTCTAAGAAGATATCAGAAATACCAAAGGAGAGTCCAAGTGTGGTGGCGGTTGCGATGCCTGACCTTCCCAGCACCTGACGGGAAGAGGTGGCTCTTTCCACCATTTGCACACCCCCTGCAAGTGCTGAAAGGAGCACCCACAGTCCACTTGCTGATATGCAAATTGAAGATGTCACTGTTGAAGTACAACAGGATGAGGATACTGGTGTAGCTGGCGCTGAGGAGGAAGTTGGTGAGGAGGATTCTGATGGTGATGTGGTTTGTTTAAATCAGGCTCCGGGGGAGACAGTTGTTGTCCATGGGATGAAAAAGCCCATCACGGTCATGCCTGGGCAGAAGACCAAACATTCCACCTCTTTGGTCTGGCAATATTTCTATCCAAATCCGGACAACAACTGTCTTGCCATATGTACCATATGTAAAGGTGAAATAAGTAGGGGTAGGGACGTTAACCACCTAGGAACATCCTCCCTTATACGGCACCTGCAGCGCATTCATAAAAAGTTACTGTCAAGTTCAGAAACTATGGCTAAGACCGTAAGCAGTCCAGGGACACCTAAAACCCGTCTTGTTGTATCCAAGCGCCTGCAAACCACACCGTCAACTCCCTCCTCGTCAATTTCCTCCTGAGTCAGGATCGGAAGTAGTCCTGCAGGCCATGTCACTGGCATGACTGACTCTCCTATCCGGAATTCCTCCGGAGGATCCTCCATTGCTACGCCTACTGCTGCCGCTGCTGCTGTTGCTGCTGGGAGTCGTTCATCATCCCAGAGAGGAAGTAGGAACACCACTACTTTTACTAAACAAGTTCCCCTCCATCAGTCCTTAGCGAGGAGGATGAAGTACGACAGCAGTCATCCTGAAGCAAGACGTATAACTGAGGCCTTGACTGCTATGTTGGTGTTAGACGTGCGTCCGGTATCCACCATTAGTGCAGTGGGATTTAGACAATTGATGGAGGTAGTGTGTCCCCGGTTCCAAATCTCGTCTAGATTCCACTTCACTAGGCAGGCGATACCGAGACTGTACAGAAACGTCAGAAAAAGTGTCCTCAGTGTCCTGAAAAATGCCGTTGTACCCAATGTCCACTTAACCACGGACATGTGGACAAGTGGAACAGGGCAGACTAAGGACTATATGACTGTGACAGCCCACTGGGTAGATGTATCACCTTACGCAGCAACAACAGCAGCGTCACCAGTAGCAGCATCTCAGAAACACCAGCTCGTTCCAAGGCAGGCTACGCTGTGTATCACCAGTTTCAGTAAGAGGCACACCGCCGACAACCTCTTAGAGAAACTGAGGGAAATCATCGCCCAACCCCACTTAGACTCTCCTGGGGATTTGTGATATCTGACAATGCAACCAATATTGTGCGGGCATTACATCTGGGCAAATTCCAGCACGTCCCATGTTTTGCTCACACAATAAACTTGGTGGTGCAGAATTTTCTGAAAAGCGACAGGGGCGTGCAGGAGATGCTTTGGGTGGCCCGAAAAATTTCTGGCCACTTTTGCCATTCAGCGACTGCGTGCCGAAGACTGAAGCGCCAGCAAACACTCTTGAACCTGCCCCGCCATCACCTGAAGCAAGAGGTTGTGACGCAGTGGAACTCAACCCTCTATATGCTTCAGAGGATGGAGGAGCAGCAAAAGGCCATTCAAGCCTATACATCCACCTATGACATAGGCAAAGGAGGGGGTATGCACCTGACTCAAGCGCAGTGGAGAATGATTTCCGTGTTGTGCAAGGTTCTCCAGTCCTTCAAACTTGCCACACGTGAAGTTAGTTCAGACACTGCCAGCTTGAGTCAGGTCATTCCCCTCATCAGGCTTTTGCAGAAGCAGCTGGAGAAAGTGAAGGAGGAGCTAAGACGGAGCGATTCCGCTCGGCATGTGGGACTTGTGGATGAAGCCCTTCATTCGCTTTGCCAGGATTCCAGGGTGGTCAATCTGTTGAAATCAGACCACTACATTTTGGCCACCGTGCTCGATCCTAGGTTTAAAGCCTATGTGGTGTCTCTCTTTCCAGCCGACACAAGCCTGCAGAGGTGCAAAGACCTGCTGGTGAAAACACTGTCAGCTGAAGCGGAACGTGACACGTCAACAGCTCCTTCTTCATTTTCTCCCGCAACTGGGGCTGCCAGGAAAAAACTTAGGTATCCTAAGCAACCCGCTGACGGTGATGCAGGGCAGGCAGGACCAAGTTTGGACATCTGGTCCGGACTGAAGGACCTGGCAACAATTTCTGACATGTCTACTGTCACTGTCACAGAATGGTGGAGGATTACATCAGTGACAGCATCCAAGTAGGCATGTCAGACAGTCTGTACCTGTACTGGCAGGAAAAAGAGGCAATTTGGAGGCCCCTGTACAAACTGGCTCTATTTTACCTGAGTTGCCCCCCCTCCAGTGTGTACTTTGAAAGAGTGTTTAGTGCAGCCGGGAACCTTGTCAGCGAAAGGCGTAGGAGGTTGCTTCCACAAAATGTGGAGAAGATGATGTTCATAAAAATGAATTATCAACTCTTCCAGGGAGACCAGCCTCCAGAGCGTACAGAGGGACCTGTGGTGGTGGATTCCAGCGGGGACAAATTAATATTCTGTGAGGATGAGGATGTACACAACACTGAAGAGGGTGAGGAATCGGTGGATGAGGAGGATGAGGACGACATCTTGTCTCCGTAGAGCCAGTTTGTGCAGGGACAGATTAATTGCCAGCTTGTTTTGTGGGGGCCCAAACGAACCAATCATTTCAGCCACAGTCGTGTGGCAGACCCTGGCGCTGAAATTATTGGTTGTTAAAGTGTGCATGTCCTGTTTATACAACATAAGGGTGGGTGGGAGGACCCAAGGACAATTCCATCTTGCACCTCTTTTTTTTCTTTGCATTATGTACTGTTTGGGGTCTAGTTTTTCAAACTGTCATCCTGTCTGCCCATGCAGTGTCACTCCTAGATGGGCCACGTGTTTGTGCTGCCCACTCGTGTCGCTTAGCATAGCCTTTTGGACATTAAAACATTATTGTGAGGTGTGAGGTGTTCAGAATAGACTGGAAATGAGTGGAAATTAAGGTTATTGAGGTTAATAATAGCATAGGAGCAGAAAAACCCACAAATTCTGTGATTTTAGCTGTTTTTATGCTTTTTAAAAAAAAAAATACAGATCCAAAACACAAAACCCAGAACCCAATACACGGAAGGGTGGTTTTGGCAAAACCAATCCAGATCCAAAACATGAAGAAAGATCCAGATCCAAAACCAAAGCACAAAACACGAAAAGTGGCCGGTGCACACCCCTAATTATAATTAACCTGTCTGTCAAGGTAAACTGCATCAGTCCAGCCTCCCCCTGTGTGTAGCTGATTTGTACACTTTGAGGGGCATATTTAATTGGCCGCAGGGTTCACCCAACGTCTAATTGTCAGCCCTGAGCAATTCAATCAGGTGCCGCATCCCCGCTCGTGAAGACCCAGAGGGTGCATTTGGGATGTAGTCGGCATCCCGGCGTGCGGGATGCTGACAGTCTAAATACCAGCACCAGTATCCCGACCGTCGGCATCCCGAAGGTATGTATGGGGGTTTTAGGGGGAGGTTAGAGTTAGGGTGCGGCGTTAGGCACTGGGGGAAGGGATAGGCATCAGGGAGGGGAGGTTAGGTTCAGGCACCGGGGAGGGGGTGTTAGGTTTAGGTTGCGGGGAGGGGGAGGTTAGGCTTAGGCACTAGGGGGGAGGTTAGGGTAGGGGTTAGGAAAACACTTACTGTTCGTTCCTAGGCTATAGGTGTCGGGATTCTGGCTGTTGGGATGCCTCTGTCAGTATTCTGACAAGCAGCATCCCGACAGCCGGGATTTCATACCCAACCCGATGCATCTAACCCACACTTTTCCTTGCAGTCTTCAGGACTTAACTCAATTAAGGGGTTAACGCACGTTACCCGTGGGTTTACCGCTGAATAATTGAATAACTCCAGGAGTTAAATCCAGAGCTTTACCCCTGCGGTAAACACCATGGGTAAATGAATCAGCCCCAATGGCTCGTTATCTTTCTTTCACATTGTTACAGTGCGCTAAATATCTTCAAAGAAACCGTCAAATGGCCATAAATTTTTGTAAGCTCCTAACAACCCCTGGTGACAGGTGACATCTGCTAAATGACTTTATAACCTTGTCGGACTTTGGTGCCTTATACACAACTCAGGCAGCAGCAGCTGAGAAAATGCAGGATTAGCTTATCCAAACATCCAAATACTGCAATGCTGCTGAGGAAATAAAATGCTAATATCTCTCTGCTCTGTAACTCCCACAGCCTGTAACGGGCTCCCATTTATTCACCAGGAGTAACGTATGCAGTTTTTGTTTAGGGGCTTATAGCTGGGATGGATCCCCCTGCAATGGTAAGTGATAGTCACAGTAGAAGGGATGATCTCTTGTTGGGCCAATATGATGTGAGGGTCTGATTGTGTGGTAGATGTAGCCACTTCCGTGTCTGCGACTTTATGCAAATGCTGCTACAAAGTCCCTCCCTGGTGTACGCCCTGTGTTTGATTGTGCCAGGCCTGAGACACCAACGCCCACTTTCAGCTTCCTTAGATGCTCAAATACCGTTTGGTTCGTCTTTATGCCCACCATTGGTCGCAACATTGCAACTTGCACCAGCTGTATAGTAGGTTCAGATTAGTTGTCTGAATATGGCTGGCCTCCTATGTGAACAATTCTGTGTATCTGAGCGCCACTGTTATCTGCGGCACTCCCATAACAAGCAACATTTCCGTGCGTCTGATTAGTTGCCACCGTTACCTCCCAGTCACCACCTATGAACACCCCAGAATCAGACCTTTTGCATTCAATTGGAACGGACAGTATACTTTTCTGGAATGTTCAGGATACTCACAGATTTCAGGGAGTAGGGCAGCCTGAGTGTTTTGCCACTTCCCAAATAAAGTGGACGGTCCAGACGCTTGATGACACGATTTACGGTGCATCACGTCATAGTGGATCTTATGACCAATGCCACATATTGCCACATTTAGAGCAGTATAGTACCTGTAAGTAGTCTTCTCCAAAAGACAAAGGGTCCGTGGTGCTGGGGTCCTTCGTGTGCACAAAAGCACCCCCTGCAGGACACACAATGCGCGTTTCACTGCGCTCTCAAGAATAGATAAAGCCCCGGCGAAACACGCATTCTGTGTCCTCCAGGGAGTGCCTTTGTGTACATAAAGGACCTCCAGCACCACGGACCCTTTGCCACTTCGGGAAGATTACTTAAAGGTACTATACTGCTCTTCATTCTGCGACTCTCTCATTGGCTGCTCTCTGTCACAAGAGGGGGTTAAATAGAGATAATGCACTATGAATCAGACCCTATGATTGGTTACTTGTGTCCTGACAACTAGTGGGGTAACTACTGATGTAATAGGAGCCCTTCCACCCTTTGCTATGTCCACAAGCTCAATGGATAGACCTTGGTGTAGCTACACCTATGGTGGCCTTATAAAAACATTTCCATGATGTCAAGCTCCAAAGTTAAATTCTGAAGGATCTCACAGAGTAGGAAGGGAGGTGCAGAGTGGCACACACAGGAGGTAGATGAAGTGGCTGGAAGTTAATATACAGGGTTTAAGTTGCAGGTAGAACATGACTACCCTTGCCTAGAGACCTTGGGATGCCCATCGAAAATTCTAAGCACATGCATACCTCCCACTTTTCAGGTAGGTATGGACATCTGAAGTCGATGGTTAGCAACCATCAATGCCTTTGATCCAATGGAAGTACTTTTTCTCCTTCGAATGTATGGTTATATCTAATGGTTTCGATGCAATGGCTAGTAACCAATACATAGCTAGATTTGATGTCAGAAACCGGCAAACCTTTTGAATGGTTGCTTGGCTACCGATGTCCATCCTTAGTTTCGGAAAGTATGAATAGGAACCTTTGTGCGCTCCATACAAAAGGGATGTGGCCTCGAGGCAAGTTGTGTGGCCTTATGGCAAGAGGCATGGCCTCACAAGAAATGCTGTACCCACGAGCCACTGAATAGACACCGCGCATGTGCATGGCATCTATTCACTGTTGCTAAGCAGAGAAGCGGGTGAGAGGGGGCCTCCCAAATTCCCCATTCCGCCATCGGCACTGTGGCCTGCAGGTGGGACAGCAGAACAGTGCCCAAGAAACTGGACTGTCCCGACAAAATCGGGATGGTTGGGAGGTATGCACATGGTGCATATTCTAACTGGGTGTGCGTGGCACAGATTTCGCATTGGGGTCCTGTGCCATTTAGCTGCACCCTTGGTGGTATCCCAACCTCTAAGTGGCATTTGCACAAATACTGACTGTGCAGGTGACAGGTTCACTATAACGCAAAACATTTACCGCTTATCACTGTCTTAAAGCATATGCCAGTTTCCTGTACCGTAGCAGAGGGCAGAGGCACCCTGGGGCAGAACCACCTGCCATCAGTGCACGTGACATCATAGCGACACAGAACAAGCGTCTAGAACAGAAATAGGGGCACCAGGTGCGTCCTTAGGGAATGGGTAAGAAATCTTGGCAGTCGGGATGCCTGCTGTCAATATACCGACCGCGGCATCCCGATGCTCAGGATCCCGACAAGGGTCCGGTAAGCATAGTAACCCTCCCCCCTTCTCCCCCTAACCCTCTGTTGTTACATCCTAACACTAACCCTCCCCACCCCCCACCCTAACACTCTCCGTTAGTGCCTTAACCTAACCCTCCCCCCTTGGTACCTAAACCTACTCCCTTAGTGCCTAACCCTAACCCACCCCCGGGGTTACCTAACCCCAACCTCCCTCCTCCCTAGCCTAACCCAACCTCCCCCCCCCCGTGATGCCTAAATTTAACCTTCCCCCACCCCCACTGTTGAGACCTAACAAGCCCGCTATACTTACGTTCAACTGTCGGGATTCCGGTGTCGGCATGTGAACTACTGTTGGTATTCCGGTGCCGGTCTTCTGGCCGGGCAGTGGCGTTCCGGTCCCAGGATTTCGGCAGTCGGACGCCAGTTGAAAGTTTATTCACTACATCCCGTTCCTAGATTGTGCCTTGCTCTTGTCTATATAGCGGGATGCTTCTCCAGGCACCCTAAAAACTAGTACAAATAGGCCAGCAACCGTGCCGCGCCCTGAGTCTTGCACCCTGGGCAGTGGCACCTGTCACACACCGCTCGTTACAGCCCTCCCAATTTCCTACTACACAGGAAGGGTTTGAAACTCTGGATATTTGTAAAGACACGTTTGTACCCTTATATACAATGGTTGAAATACGGAACTGGCCTAGAATGCAATTTGGATGAATTTTTGGGCTACACCTCAAGTCAATGAAAACAATTTGTGATCCGGCAGTGACCTTGGAAAGTGCAAGTCAAGCAAGGAGGGGCTGAACACAGCCAGCTCCGTGCTAAATTACAAACACATGCTAGGTTCCGCCAATTACCTGCACCAAGCAGAGTTCTAGCCCCGGTTTGTTTTCATTTTGCACATGACTGGATACAGCCGAGAGGGGCAAACGTTTCTTCTCTTAGTGCTCAAAAGACAGAACAAAAAAAAAACCCAATAACTTTCAATGAGTCCGACAGAAATACGGCAGGAAGCCAGGTTTTAGGACAAACAAGAGAACTAATTATTGTCTTTATCGTCGGATGAGTCCGTCAATCAGTAAATGACAATCGCTCGTTCTGTCCCTCACAAGGAATCTCTGACACGGGGCACAGCGGAGGCTGCCATTTTGTGGGCTGGACCTATGATCATGAGCAATCATCACACCTATTTGGTATGGCTCGATATCACTGATAGCAGCTGAGGGTGTAGGGATCATCCTAGAATTTCAGACGTCCTGTACACAAGCCAGGGGATCTGACCTCGCCCATTGTTACATGGACACGACGCGGCCATGATCCTTTTCAGAGGTTTTGCTGTATTCCGATTTAAGAAACGTAAATTTGGTATGATAATGCCTGCTATATGCATCTCCACAATACTTTTATGGTGCTTTTAAGCACCACTATTGGAGATACCTTTCTTATTGTAATCTTCCCCTACAAATAGTACATAGAGAGGCACCACCATGGAGATTTACCACCATTCCTGAGCCTTGTATCCTCCACGGAGGCACTGACACAAATCTTTACTGTTAGCTTTAGACGGATTAAGGGCCTGATTCAGAGCCGGACGCAATTAGCGCTCGCTCGTCCAGAAAATAGGGGTGGCTATTCAAATGAACCGTTCGCTCTTTGCGGTCTGTTCACGCCTCTAGGTCTGAACGAGCGAACAAAACTTGCGGTCGTTTTTTGGGAAACTACGCCCCCTGGCCGCTCGCATCCTACGTCATGTCCGCTATTTATTAGATTAATCCAGTACATTGACCAGGGTATAAACTGCTCGCTATTCTTGTGGTTGGTTTTTGCTACCACAATCTTGCGAGCAGTTCTGGCTATAAAATAACCCAGTGACGTAGTCAATGACGCTGCTGTATTAATTATGCACACCCATAAAACGCCTGTTTTGACCTTTAAGCACGCCTGCGTTCTGATCTCCACTCCCCGTTTTCAAGCACCTTCCCCCGTTACCACCCACATACACCTCCTTCTGTCACTCAAAATAGCAGGCATTCGCTGTTTAGCGAACAAACGAATTTCGGCCGCACTGACTGGTTCGCGCATGCGTATAACGATCCGTACGCATGCGCAGTTGGGCAAACATCGCTCGGAGCGAACGAGCGGCCGCTTACGAGTGGCTCTGAATCAGGCCCTAAGCTCCTGATTCAGACTTGGGAATAGAGAGCCTGATTTAGCGAGGAAGACAGATGCTAATACGCACGCAATCGGTCGATGTTTATGCTCTGTGCGCGCGTGAACTAGCAATTGCGATGGGAACTGCGATTGCTGAGGCTACGCAGACCAAGAGCACATTGATTGACAGGAATTGCCATTTGTGGGTGGTGACAGGGTGGGGGTGGGGATGGGGGTGATCGGGTGAACGTAGGCGTGCCAGTTCAACGCCGTTCAGGGGCATGCATAAATTATCCACTGTGTGGCTATAAGCAGCCCAAGCACTGATAGCGTGCGTGGCTGGTAGCAATTCTGAGTAAGGTCAGGGCTTGTGCCAGTGTGCGTATGGGTCTGATGTTACTCCATGTTACAGATGGTTTCGCTCTGTTCGCCTAGTATATGGATGTGCAGGGCCGCCTTCAGAAATCGCGGGGCCCGGGACGGACCAAATAGGTAGGGCACCCCCAGCCCCCATTATGCAGAACACAGCAAACCCCCCCCCAGTAATCTCCCTCCCCCATCACAACGAGGAACCCACGGGGCCCACCAACCCACTACTATTCCCCTGCCAAATTTACACTCCCTGACAGGCTCGGCCGGTGGTCCGCTTATACCACTGCACTGCCAACTGCGCCCAGTACTATATCCTCTCCCTACCTCTCCAGCCGCCCTCCGCTGCTGTGGTGTTTGTGGCTGCTTGTGGGAGGCAGGCAGAGAGGATACTCCCGGCTGCTCAATTGTGCATCCACTCTGCCTGCTTCCCACAGCCAGCCATATACACGGGAGCAGCGTCGGGCAGTCAAAGATGTCAGAGATAGTGAGAGGATATAGGAAAGGGCGCTGGCGGCTGGCGGGCGGCGGCCCCGACCGAGACTATCAGTGAACGTAAGTTTAACAGGGGGTAAGTAGTGGACATGCGTTCGGAGGAGTGGACGGGCCCCCACAGTGTCCGGGCCCGGTACTACAGGCCCGGCAGTCCCCCCCTGATGGCGGCCCTGTAGATGTGAGTAAGGGGAAGTGGGCGTCCTTATGTCAGTCTGCGATCGCAATGTGAATGCAAACATTTAAATAGCACCGCTGATATTAGATAGAGATAGAGGCAGTAACTGTGTACTGTACCTGGACAAACCATGTTGCAATGTAAGGGGTGCAAATACATATTTTTTTTGCATGTGGGGTAAATACTTCCTGCTTTTGCATGTAGCCTAGATCCACACTCATAGCTGGTAACAGGGAAGTGGCAAAATGATCCGGAATTTTTTTTACATTTTACTATGTTTGTAGCGCTGGACGCATCTTAGTTATCATGTAAAGTACAATTACATCCAGATGCATATACATACAATAAAGGTACTAATTAAGGCCCTCATTCAGAGCCGTACGCTCTGAGCAGAGCGCACGCTCTGCATGAGGGCCGGGCTCCATTTTCATGGAGCGTCCTCCTGGACGCTCGTATAGCTGTGGGTCACCACCCACAGGCTATACGAGCGTGCATTTTGATGGCCGCGATGGTCGTGACCATCGCGACCATCGAAATTGCGAGCCGGAGCCTGCGGTTGAGGTTTTCAACCGCAAGCTCCGGAGTGATTTTGGCTCTATCAGAGCCAAAATCACTCCCACTGACATCACTAGTGATGCCAGTGGGCCGGCTTCTGACGGGAGGCGTTCCTGTGGGAACGCCCCCGTCAGGGAGGCACGCCCCCGGCACGCCCACCAAAGGGGGCGTGCTGTCAATCAACATTGACAGCACGCCCCCTTTGATCGGACACAACGAGCGAAGGAAAGTCCTTCGCTCGTCGTGTCTGGCGCATGCGCACGACGGAGCTCCCTCCGTCGTGCGCATGCTCAGTGCAGACCATCGACCCACTTGCGAGCGGACAGCCGCTCGCGAGTGGGTCTGAATCAGGCCCTAAGTCAATTTAAAGGTAAACATCGGTTGTCATCCCTTTACGGGAATCTGATTTTGTGCCGCTGACCGATAGCAAACAAATAATGTATGTAGACCACAAAAGCCACATTAATAATAGTAACAGTATCACTGGGAGGGGCCAAGATGCAATCAGCCAATCAGACTGACGATCAGCAACGTCATCATCGGTGGATATTTTTACGCCTCCTGTGCATCTGTTTTGTGGTCTGCATAAGCTGTAACTGTGTGATCACACCCTTACCGTTACCGTACTCGGTATAATGGGGCCAATCCTGCATCCGGGTGGATTCCCAGCAATTATCTTCTGCTTGGTACAAATATATAATTACGGCCAACTGTGCATGAGCCCCACAGTGAGATAATGGGAGGGCTCAGAGGAGGATGTAGAATCGGCTGCGTCTATCGATGGTCACCTGTCTGAGGCTTTATGCAAATGCTACTACAAAGTCCTTCCCTGGTGTATAGCTGAGTGTCCGAACGTGCAAGGACGGAGACGCTCACTATCAGCGTCCATAGATGCTGAATTACAGGTTGGGTATGGGATCCTGGAGGTCAAAATCCCGACGCCAGCATCCCGACAGTGTTAAGATACCGACACCTGTCGGTTGGTATCCTAACCATTCCCCTCTCCTTAACCCTCCCTCCTTGGTTCCTAAACCTAACCTCCCCCCTAGTGCCTAACCTCCCCTCCCCGCACCCTAAACCTAATCCTCTCCCCTTAGTGCCTAACCTCCCCTCCCCACACCCTAAACCTAATCCTCTCCCCTTAGTGCCTAACTGCCTCTCCCCGCGTCCTAAACCTAACCCTCCCCTAGTGCCTAACCCCAACTTTAACCCTCCCCCTAACCCTTCCTCCTCGGTGCCTAACACTAACCTCTCCCCTAGTGCCTAACCTCCCCTCCCCGCACCCTATACCTAATCCTCTCCCCTTAGTGCCTAACCTCCCCTCCCCGCACCCTAAACCTAATCCTCTCCCCTTAGTGCCTAAACTCCCCTCACCTCCCCGCACCCTAAACCTAACTTCCCCCTCTAGTGCCTAACTGCCTCTTCCCGCGTCCTAAACCTAACCCTCCCCTAGTGCCTAACCCCAACTTTAACCCTCCCTCTAGCCCTTCCTCCCCGGTGCCTAACACTAACTCTCCCCCTAAGCCTTCCTCCCCGTTGCTAACCTTAACCCTCCCCCTAACCCTTTCTCCCCGATGCCTAACACTAACCCTCCCCCTAGTGCCTAACCCTTAACCTTAACCCTCCCCCTAACGATTCCTCCCCAGTGCCTAACCTTAACCCTCCCCCTAACCCTTCCTCCCCGGTGCCTAACCTTAATCCTCCTGCTAACCCCTCCTCCCTGGTGTCTAACACTAACCCTCCTCCTAACATTTCCTCCCCGGTGCCTAACACTAACCCTCCCCTTAACCCTTCCTCCCCGGTGCCTAACACTAACCCTCCCCCTAACCCTTCCTCCCTGGTGCCTAACACTAACCCTCCCCCTAGTGCCTAACCCCTAACCTTAACCTTCCCCCTAACCCTTCCTCCCCGGTGCCTAACCTTAACCGCCCCCCTAACCCTTCCTCCCCGGTGACTAACCATAACCCTCCCCATAACCCTTCTTCCCCGTTGCCTAACCTTAACCCTCCCCCTAATTCTTCCTCCCCGATGCCTAACCTTAACCGTCCCAATAAACCTTCCTACCCGATGCCTAACACTAACCCTCCCCCTAACCCTTCCTCCCTGGTGCCTAACACTAACCCTCCCCCTAACCCTTCCTCCCTGGTCCCTAACACTAACCCTCCCCCTAACCCTTCCTCCCCGGTTTCCTAACACTAACCCTCCCCGTAACACTTCCTCCCTGATGCCTAACTAACCCTCCACCTAAACCTTCCTCCCCGATGCCTAACACTAACCCTCCCCCTAACCCTTCCTCCCCGGTGCCTAACACTAACCCTCCCCCTAATCCTTCCTCCCTGGTCCCTAACACTAACCCTCCCCCTAACCCTTCCTCCCCGGTGCCTAACACTAACCCTCCCTCTCCGGTGCCTAACACTAACCCTCCCCCTAACCCTTCCTCCCTGGTGCCTAACACTAACCCTCCCCCTAACCCTTCCTCCCTGGTGCCTAACACTAACCCTCCCCCTAACCCTTCCTCCCCGGTGCCTAACACTAACCCTCCCCCTAATCCCGCTACTTACCTTTGGGATGCCGGCGGTCGGGATGCCAGCGCCAAGATTATGGCAAGTGTCTGGATTCTGACCACCGGCATCCCTTTTGTCGGGATACTAAAAGTATCCCCTGAAATACTGATTGGCGCATGTTCAGACGCACCATTGAAAAGTGCGCCAGCCCTGTGGCAGGTGAAGTTTCTTTGTATGAGTATGGCCTCCTATGTCAGCGGTTGAGCGTCTGTGTACCCACCCACTGTCAGCAACATGTGCACGGCACTCCCACGCCCCCTGCGCTAAGCCACCTCTAGTCACTGCCTAGGAACGCCCATCCAAGACATCTACAATACCACACGTCTCCATTGTAACAGTGACTCTGTATGTACACTCTGTGTAAGGAAAGCACCGTAAGGAGTTTCAGGGATATTCACAAACTTGCAGTAGCAAAACCCCCCCCACAAAAACGCTCAACTACAGCAACATCAGCACTTTGCGTGCGGCGGTGAATCGGGACCAATGTCCATCTCTGCATTTCCCACCAGTCTTGATAGACAACTAAATATCCATGAGCAGGCGATGGCTGGTATAAGAGCCGGCTTCGTGTACTAAGTTAGGTCTGCAGACAGCGGATGGTGGGCACGGTAAGCATGCTGGAAGCCTTAGCACAGCCCGGATGGTGGGCACGGTAAGTGTGCTGGGAGCCTTAGCACAGCCCGGATGGTGGGCACGGTAAGTGTGCTGGGAGCCTTAGCACGGCCTGGACGGTGGGCACGGTAAGTGTGCTGGGAGCCTTAGCATAGCTCGGGTGGTGGGCACGGTAAGCGTGCTGGGAGCCTTAGCACGGCCCGGATGGTGGGCACGGTAAACGTGCTGGGAGCCTTAACACGGCCCGGATGGTGGGCACGGTAAGCGTGTTGGGAGCCTTAGCACGGCCCGGATGGTGGGCACGGTAAGCGTGCTGGGAGCCTTAGCGCGGCCTGGATGGTGGGCACGGTAAGTGTGCTGGGAGCCTTAGCACAGCCCGGGTGGTGGGCATGGTAAGTGTGCTGGGAGCCTTAGCACGGCCCGGATGGTGGGCACGGTAAGCGTGCTGGGAGTCTTAGCACGGCCCGGGTGGTGGGCACGGTAAGTGTGCTGGGAGCCTTAGCACGGGCCGGATGGTGGGCACAGTAAGCGTGCTGGGAGCCTTAGCACGGCCCGGATGGTGGGCACGGTAAGCGTGCTGGGAGCCTTAGCGCGGCCCGGACGGTGGGCACGGTAAGCGTACTGGGAACCTTAGCACGGCCTGTGTGAGACATCTGGTCTGTGTGGAAGAATATTTCATGTTCCACCTCAGCTGGATGCTGGAGAAGGGGGATACTCCCCAGATTTGTCTGGCTCATGTCCCACTCCATCAGTCATACTCACCCGCTGTGATGATGGATAACTATGCAGCACACGCCCTCCGCTGTGACCCGGGGTCACTAATTGCACCTTTATACACACTATTTGGCTTGGTTGAATATCATCGATAGCAGAGAGCAAACAGTAGATAGGGCTGGGAAACGAGAAATGAACTTGTCAGCCTGATTGCCGGGTGTCTGGGTAAACATATGGTGCAGTGACTGAAAGTGAGGAGTGTGGCTTCAGCACAGCGCCCCCAGCTGGCCGGATCAGGTACAGCCATGCTAAATAGCTAGTTTGTTTTGTTATAATTGTCAATCAACAATACAGATGAAATGCAGATCAAATGTTTATTAATTTATATTATAAGTATACAAAAATCCCCTAGTTATTACCGGGGGGGGGAAGGGGGGTGCACTTGTGGAAGTTAGTTTAACCTTATCACTGATACGTTGGTTTCCCCCAGGTTCTTCCAAGTTACAGCACAAGCGGTTACAGACCTCTGTGAGCGCCCTGAGAGAAAAGCGCTAAATAACATTATTATTATTACTATATACAGTCAGGTGCATAAATATTGGGATATTGACAGAATTCTCATATTTTGGCCTCTATTCACCACCACAATGGCTTTGAAATGAAACAAACAATATGTGCTTTACCTGCAGACTTTCAGATTTAATTTGAGGGTAATTAGATCCAAATCAGGTGAAAGGTGTAGGAATTACAAAGTTTTCAATATGTGCCTCCCACCAATATTTATGCACCTGACTGTAATTATTATTATATGTTATTATTATTATTACTGATATTATCTGCTGTCCTTATATTAACCAGGCCACCACATTCTGATACCTAGTGGGTCTGCAGAAAGTTTCTGGCTAGTGGCCCCCTGTGATGGTACTGAAGGGGAGAAAGGTCCGTCTCTGAATTACCCCTGGGGAATATGCCTTCTTCTTTTGTCGCGTGACCGCGCAAACAAAGCAGACCACTAATGAGGTGCTGAGGATCAGGGCAGCCCCCCAGCACTGGCTTCTGTCACGCCTGTATGTGTGTATGCCATTCAGATGTGGACGCAAATGCCATCGCAGCTGCGATCTCTCACGGATTTGCAATTGTGAAAATATGCTAGTGATGACCACTGTAAGCATCGCTTATACGCTGCTCATGCACAAAACCCGGAAACATCGGAAACATGGAACGCAGATCAGGTGGCTATCAATCTTCTGCGTCAGTTTAATGTGTCGCAGACTCAGCGGGTCCCCAGACACACAGAGGGCTCTCCTGCTGCCAGCAAGGACACAGCCAGTCCCCAGACACACAGAGGACTCTCCTGCTGCCAGCAAGGACACAGCCAGTCCCCAGACACACAGAGGACTCTCCTGCTGCCAGCAAGGACACAGCCAGTCCCCAGACACACAGAGGGCTCTCCTGCTGCCAGCAAGGACACAGCCAGTCCCCAGACACACAGAGGACTCTCCTGCTGCCAGCAAGGACACAGCCAGTCCCCAGACACACAGAGGGCTCTCCTGCTGCCAGCGAGGACACAGCCAGTCCCCAGACACACAGAGGACTCTCCTGCTGCCAGCAAGGACACAGCCAGTCCCCAGACACACAGAGGACTCTCCTGTTGTCAGCAAGGACACAGCCAGTCCCCAGACACACAGAGGGCTCTCCTGCTGCCAGCAAGGACACAGCCAGTCCCCAGACACACAGAGGACTCTCCTGCTGCCAGCAAGGACACAGCCAGTCCCCAGACACACAGAGGACTCTCCTGCTGCCAGCAAGGACACAGCCAGTCCCCAGACACACAGAAGGCTCTCCTGCTGCCAGCAAGGGCACAGCCAGTCCCCAGACACACAGAGGACTCTCCTGCTGCCAGCAAGGACACAGTGGCTAATTTAACAGAAAACAGTGTTTAACGGTCCTGACACGCCTGCGTTTCTCTCGCCATATCCCCGGTTACTTCCCCCAAACGCTGATAACCTGTCACTCACTTTGCAAATTAATCCTCGGTGTGAGTGTAATCGCACTTCAATTGCTGCCCGTGCCCAGTGCCATTTACACGCAGACGCAATGGCAAACGACCGCTGAATCTGCGTAAATATCACCATTGCGTCCACTTCTGAATCAGCCCCAGAGATGGCTGCGCCAGTGTCCTTGCTCCACTCATTACCTAGCTAATAATGTCTGTGACTGACTTGGCAGCAGTTAAACCCAAGTGCGTCCCTGCTTTTTATAGGTCTACACTGGCAACTGCAACCTTGGCCGGATGCTGCTCGTGCCCCCGCGTAACAGAGATACCACTGCTCCGGGTTTGTTATGTTTTATCATCATTCATCATGCCGACTTTAACAATGTCAACAGTCAGCATGTCAACGCTGATGAAATGTCGACATGCTCAGAATGTCGACAAAACTGGGTCCCGGCAGTGCGGCGATCACTTTCCTCCATTTCGCTGCAGTGGTGTCTTCCAGGTCCGGTGGTGTCAGGTGATGCAGAGTCCCATCCCCAACCCTCCCGCTGCAGCCCAACCCCAATGTAGCAATTCTGCAAAATGTCAGCATCTCACACGTTGGCAATTCAGATGTCGACAGTTTGAACATGTCCCATGTTGACAATTCAGCAATGCCGACATAACTGTAGATATTCTGGTGTCAATGCTATGAATGCCAACATGGTGACTGCATACCACTCCTCCACCTATTCAGTCACCTTGGTCCAGCAGAAAGCGTAATCTGCAGCAAGCATCACACAGGACTCTGGCCTTGATTCAGAGCTGGACGCTGACAGAGCGCTCGCTCTGAATCAGCGCCGGGATTTTTTTTTTTTAGAACGGCCTCCTGGCTGCTCGCATAGCTGTGGGTGACCACCCACAGCTAAAGCGAGCAGCCATGATGATGGTCGCGATGGTCAAGACCATCACGACCATCGGGCTTGCAACGAGATCCTTGTGGTAGGGTCTCATGGCCGCAAGTCCCAGAGAGCTTTTGGCTCTAACAGCCGGAATCTCTCCACTGACATCACTCATGATGTCAGTGGGGCCGCCCCCAAATGATAGGCGTTCTCATGGGAACGCCTCCGTTTGGGCAGCCACGCCCCCGGCCCGCCCACCAAAGGGGTCGAGCTGTCACTCAACATCGACAGCTCGCCCCCTTTGGTGTGAGACCCGGAGCGACGGAGTGCCCGTCGCTATCCAGGTCTCGCGCATGCGCATGACGGAACCGGCTCCACCGTGCGCATTCGCTCTGGGCCACCATCGAGCCGGTTGCGAGCACTCAGCGCTTGCGACCGGGTCTGAATCAGGCCCAATGTCCCCCTGACCTTGGGGTTCCAATACCTTTAGCCCACCCTACGCTTCTCAGGTACCAGACTGATTAACATAGGCTGACATTACCAGGAGCTGAAAGCTCTGCCTGGTGTATAGGAGCACCCCCGCTCCCCACCCCGTGTTCCCTCCTGACCGAGATGACACCATATGTAATAAGGTATACAGACAGAGCCGTAACTAGACTTTTTGGTGCCCTGTGCCAGAAAGAGCATTGCCCCCCCCCATTTTTTAATAGGGACATGAGATAGAGTACCTGAGAGAGGGCCATGGCCTCATGGGGAAGGGCCAGGGAAGAGATAGGGGAGGCCAGGAGATACTGGGGATAAATAGGGACATAATATAGTGCACCTGAGAGAGGGCCATGGCCTCATGGGGAAGGGCCAGGGAAGAGATAGGGGAGGCCAGGAGATGCTGGGGATAAATAGGGACATAATATAGTGCACCTGTGAGAGCGCCATGGCCTCATGGGGAAGGGACAGGGAAGATATAGGGGAGGCCAGGAGATGCTGGGGATAAATGGTGACATAATATAGTGCACCTGAGAGAGGGCCATGGCCTCCTGGGGAAGGGCCAGGGAAGAGATAGGGGAGGCCAGGAGATGCTGGGGATAAATAGGGACATAATATAGTGCACCTGAGAGAGGGCCATGGCCTCATGGGGAAGGGCCAGGGAAGAGATAGGGGAGGCCTGGAGATGCTGGGGATAAATAGGGACATAATATAGTGCACCTGAGAGAGGGCCATGGCCTCATGGGGAAGGGCCAGGGAAGAGATAGGGGAGGCCTGGAGATGCTGGGGATAAATAGGGACATAATATAGTGCACCTGAGAGAGGGCCATGGCCTCATGGGGAAGGACCAGGGAAGATATAGGGGAGGCCAGGAGATGCTGGGGATAAATATGGACATAATATAGTGCACCTGAGAGAGGGCCATGGCCTCATGGGGAAGGGCCAGGGAAGAGATAGGGGAGGCCAGGAGATGTTGGGGATAAAATAAGAGGAAGCTACAAGTGAGAATGATAATAAACAGGAAAATTGACAGGCCCAAACAGCGCCCCCTGCCCTGTGGCACTGGTCGCACTACCCTAGTTACGGCCCTGTATACAGATAGGACAATGGCTAGATCGGATCCATGTAGGAGCTGACACTTGGATAACTGTGACTTTAACCCCAGAGTGGATGAATGAAATGTTGCGAAAACTGAATTATGTGGCATCATGTGACATCCACCGCACCGATACTGGACATTGGGTCTGATTCAGCAAGGAACGCAGTTGCTTATACGCACGCAATCGGACGATTGTTGCGTACTGCGCATGCATATGCATCGCAGTGTGCATGCGAGAACCGGACACTGGGCAGCGATCGCAGAGGCGTGCATAAATTAGCCACTGCGATACCATAAGCAGCCTGAGGCCTGATAGCGTGCGCTGAAGTCAGCAATTCCTGAGTGAGGTCTGACCTGCCTTACCTGTGCGTATGGGTCCGATGTTACTCGATGTTCCCAATTGTTTTGCTATGTTGCCCTAGTATACGGATGTGAGTAAGGGGAAGTGGGCGTCCTTATGTCAGGCTGCGATCGCAATGCAAATGCAAACATTTACATATCACCGCTGATATTAGCAACTGCGTTGCGTGCGTATAAGCAGAATAGCGATCCTTAGTGAGTCAGGCCCTGAGGCCATTGTCTCCCCATCCACTAATGCAATGGAAAATTGAAATCAAAACCCAGAGGTGACTTATTTATCCCTCTGACTGTTCTCAGGCGCTGGCACTGGCACAACTGAATGCCAACGTCTCCGAGGTCACCTTGTCTCATGAAGTCTGCATTGTTCTCGGGGAGGCAGCTGGGAGTTGCAGGGAATTGTGAATCTATCCTGAGGGAAGGTACAAGCTGGTTACAGTCTGATCTGGAGGCTGGAAATCACATGTGTTGGGACTTGTCACCCAGCTCTGCCATAATGCGATCTGATCAGAGGAGCAGAGAATGATATGCAAAACAATGCAGATCCAAGGCTCTGGGAGGAAACGAGTAATGAAATTTTGTCTCCTATGAAAGTGCCTGTGACCCGTCGCTCCTGCACCAGTATAACAGGATTCCATATTGTTAGCTCTGTGCTGGCGATAATGTATAGATGCTCATGTTGGCCTAGCCCCTCCCACTTCTAACTTGGCTATATACTAACCACCAGAAGTTTACTGGCAAAAACAAGCAAAAGACACTCTGTGCTGCTGTTTCCCAGCTTGTCAGCATGTCTTTTTTTTTTTAATGAATGTAGCAGGTACTTAGAGGTCTATTTATTAAGCTGGGATGATAACGTCGATTTTATGTTGCTGCTTATTGCAATGATAGAAAATCTGCTTCATAATCTGTTTCATAACGATTTCTGGGAAAGAAATAAAATGTTATTCGGTCAGTAGCTTCAGCTGGAGAAAGGGCTTTTGTCATCTTGATAATTAAGCTTATAGAGAGAGGCATAGCTTGGCTATTTGGCGCCCAGGGCAAGATGAAATATGGAGTCTCCCCAACTGTGTGCGCGCGCTGAAGGCGGACGTGTCAAAAAATGGGCATGTTTAGGTTCCACAAGGGGTGTGGCCACTGGAAAATTGGGGTAACATGACATGCCACCGTTTCTCGTCACTCTCCTTTGCATTCCAGTTTGAATCCCAGTTATAACTGTATTTTACATTAAGAAGAAAGTGTAGTAGCTTGTTATAGTTAGAATATGTTGAATGGGGTCTGTGAGGGGAGGGGGTGGTCTGTGCTGTGAGGGGAGAGGGGTCTGTGCTGTGAGGGTAGAGGGGTCTATGCTGTTAGAGGAAAGGGGTCTATGTTGAGGGGGTCTGTGCTGTGAGGGGAGGAAAGGGGTCTATGTTGAGGGGGTCTGTGCTGTGAGGGGTGAGGGAAGAAAGGCACTGAGGGGTGAGGGGTCTGCTGTGGGTGGAGGGTGGTCTGTGTAGGGGAACGTTAGGTTTAAAATAAAGTGAGCTGCAGGATCTCTGACCCGCAACAACGGAGAGGAGCAAAGTTCAGAACATGGGGCCCAGATTGTACCCTCGCGGTACCCACCGGTACCTTGCCTAGGCCCCCTGAGGTCTAAGGGCCTGATTCAGAGGCACACGCTATTTGCGTGCGCTCGCTCTGAATCAGGGCTTCCCCTTTTTTTTTTCTTGACCGGCCTCCAGGCCGCTCGCACAGCTGTGGGTGACCACCCACAGCGTGTGCGTGCGGCCTGGCGATGGTCGCGATTATTGCGACCATCGGGCTTGCGAGGAGACCCTTGTGGTAGGGTCTCAGGTCTCGCAAGCCCGAGTGAACTTTCTGCTCTAATAGAGCCGGAAGTCCACTACTGACATCACGAGTGATGTCAGTAGGGTCGCCCACAAACGGCAGGCGTTCCTTTGGGAACGCCTCTGTTTGTGCAGCCACCCCCCCCTCCCCGCCTACAAAACGGGGCAAGCTGACGATCAGCATCGACAGCCGCCCCGTCTTGTAGCGAGCCCCAGAGTGAGTGATTTCTCGGTCGCTCCGGGGCTCGCGCATGCGCGGTGCGCACTCCGTGCGTACGCAATGGCCCACCATCGACCCGCTCGCGAGCGGGTCTGACTCAGGCCCTAAATCCGGCTCTGCCGCTGACATTTTCTTGGAACAAGGCAGCTGATAATTAGAAAGCATGAAAAAGGCCAAACCTTAAAACTCACATTAGTCAGACCCGAAAATGGAGTGACCAATCAGAGAGCACCCATGGCCCTTTATAAACGTGGGCGTGGCCTGTTTGGTTGATCTGACGGAGGGGCTTAATTTGGCCCAATTTAGCTTTTTTTTTTTTCAAGAGGGTAGTTAAGCCAAAAATAAATGATCCAGGGGTCTCACCTGTTTCCAGCAGCCCCAACAAGTCACATAGGGGCCTATTCATCAACACTAAATTAACGTTTTTAACGACATTTTCCTTAAATAACGTTATTTTAGTATTCATGAAGTATCTTAACGCAGGAGATATCACTGATATCTCCTGGTTAAGTTCCTCTGCATTAATTTCCACACTCCCCATACATTAGTACATTAGTACATTAGTACATTAGTATGGTGATGTGGAAATTATGGTATTCATCAAATTGCGAAAATTATGTATTTTCGGAATTTGATGGAGGTACTATCCGCCACTGTGAGGTGGCGAATAGCAGGAGACACTTACCTGCTTACAGCTGGACAGGTCCCCCGACGTCTCCCTCCGGCGCTCTGGTGCATCCTCTGGCTCCGGAGGCTGGTCGGACACTGTGTTCTCCCAGCAGAACACAATAAAAATTAGAAAAAAAACAAAAACTTTTTTTTTTCTAATCTTTATTGTGTTCCATACACAAAATTACCGCAGCTCTAACTAGTGCTGCGCATGCGTTGGGTTTACGAATGTAACAGCGCATGCGCAGCACGGGTTCCAGCTGCGGTAAGTTAGTGTAGATAGAGATAACCATCTATTTCCCGAAAAGCTGTCATCGCAAAAATGACAGCCTTTCGGAATAGATACTTTTGGGGAGGAGGAATGATGAATTCCTCCTGTAATTA
This sequence comes from Taudactylus pleione, assembly GCA_031769625.1. Classification (NCBI taxonomy): domain Eukaryota; kingdom Metazoa; phylum Chordata; class Amphibia; order Anura; family Myobatrachidae; genus Taudactylus; species Taudactylus pleione. The sequence continues at coordinate 2,418,883 of JAUIMM010000008.1, read as the reverse complement.
GGTAGAACTCCATGCCAGTTCTAAACCTAATTACCTCCAGAGAATTTTATGTATTAATGAATAGGCCCCATAATCACTTGATGACTCAACAAAATCTGGGACTAAGGGGCCTATGTATCATTTTCCCATTATTTTTGTGAAAACAATCCTCCTATTATCTCGGCGTTTTGCAATGTGTAGACATTTTTTGGGGGGCGGAATGTTACAAAAGATTACGAGCAACGTGGCACCACTGTGGGTTGCAAAACTAGCTTCGATATGCGATATTATATATTTTGACTTATCGCAAATTTGTAACATCTGGAATCTGAAGCGCTGCGCACGTGCTGGCGAGAGGAGCGGAGCATGCGTTTGCTCAAATCCACATACAATTCCCTCGTGTCGTTGCTCCGTGGAGGAGCAAGAGGAGCTATTATGCGTTCCAGAAAGGTGTGGTATATTGACAGTCATGTAGGATTACATGTAAACAATTAAAATATATTATATATTGTGGATCAATTTACTTAAGCTTGCCATACACTAGACCAACTTTTATCCAAACATCTAAATAGCTGGTTGGTTGGAATGATAATCTGGTAATGTATGGGACCAAATGACAATCAACAATTTGCTCCTAACAGCAGAGACAGATGAAACCGGTTGTTCAGACAAGTTGGGTAAATCTGTTTGATAAAAATAACTTGTCTGAATGACAATTTTTGTCCATTTTGGGGGGTTTGGGAGCAAATTGCTGATTGTCATTTGCTCCCATACATTGCCAGACTTTCATTCCAACCAACTACTGTAGTTTAATGGTTGGATGAAAGTTAATTATAATTAAAAGTTAAACTGAAGTGGGCTGTGATGAAGGCTCCTGCTCACTAGTAACAAGTAGGCCAAGGAGAAGGAAGAGATGGAAAACAAGGGATTACATTTGAATGATACATTCACATTTCTACTATTTTCCAATTGTAAGGCAGAGGTTTTGCCATCTTCAAGAAATAGAACGTTATCGCAATCATCTTCCATGAAAAAACTTTAATTTCCTGCTTAATACATAGAAATACTACATTATAGCATTTATCATGTGATCATTAAATTAATAGCATCTTGTAAGCGAAATCCAGCTGGATACATCGGCCCCTAAGGCTACAGGAACACATTCTGAGTTGCATGCGCGTCCATTTTGCAGACAGATGCTAGCCATGCTCCGTGGCCAAGTGCACACTTCTACGGGCGAGTCCTGGGCTACGTAGTATAGAGCATATGCAGAGCTGTCTTATTGTAGACAGATCTCATTCACCAGGTATAGGGCAGGGGCCACTCTGCCTGCCATATGCTGGTGCAAGGGGCGATGGTGAACTCATTGGTGCACCATTGGTGAAGTGTTATGGAACCACTGGCGGAGGTGTTCCGTCCACAGGCATTGAAAGCGGGCATCTCAGGGCTTGCACTGCCCAGCACTAGCTAGTACACAAGGGGAACTATGAAACTATTGTTCGCATATTACCGTCCCTGCGACTACGCCAAAAATCGCTACCTCGGTTGCAATAGTGTCCATCACTGAATGAGGCCCTAAATTCCCTATCCTATACACTATATACACTGAACGGAATTGTCGTTAGCAGCCAATTAACCTGCCAGTATATATTTTCAGTGGTAGGAATACGGAGTCCTCAGAGAAAACTTAATAGGAGGAACACACAAACTCCACACAGATATGGAACACCTTGACTCCACACAGATAGGGAACACACAGACTCCACACATATAGGGAAAACACAGACTCCACACAGGTAGGGAACACACAGACTCCACACCGATAGGGAACAAACAGACTCCACACAGATAAGAAACACACAGATAGGGAACACACAGACTCCACACAGATAGGGAACACACAGACTCCAAACAGATAGGGAACACAGGCTCCACACAGATAGGGAACACACAGATAGGGAACACACAGACTCCACACAGGTAGAGAACACACAGACTCCACACAGATAGGGAACAAACAGACTCCACACAGATAAGGAACACACAGATAGGGAACACACAGACTCCACACAGATAGGGAACACACAGACTCCAAACAGATAGGGAACACAGACTCCACACAGATAGGGAACACACAGACTACACACAGATAGGGAAAACACAGACTCCACACAGATAGGGAACACACAGACTCCACACAGATAGGGAACACACAGACTCCACACAGATAGGGAACACACAGATAGGGCCCTCGTTGGAAATTAACCTATGACCCCAACATTTGGACAGCTGAAAGATGATCTTTAATAGATTTTCATAGTGGTAAATAACGGATTTGGGAGTGTTTGTAGTTTGGACCTGATTATGAAATGTACGCCATGCTGATATGTACACAGTTGATTGATTATTGGTAAACTGCGCATGCATCTAATTCACACAGCGTACGCGTCAAGTTTCATTACCGTAGCCACTCGCAGCGACTTTTTAATCACAGTGTTATTTACAGCCATGGACTTTTGGGAGAGGTAACAGGGAGTGGCGGCATAAAATGCAGGCATGTCGTGACCATTTTATGGGGTGTGCCTGCGTCTGCCATCCTGTACGCAACAAAAATGGTTCCGGCGTCGCAGGTCACGTGGCAATTCTAAGTGGCCAAAGGGTTACGCTTAAGGCTGATTATCGGAGGATCCGCATGCTGCTTCTCTATACGCAGTCTCCTGGATTTGCGAGGCATATTTTCGCCCTTTGTTAGATTTTATATTGACGATGTGACTTTCACGTTTATTAGTAGCACCGCCATGCTGTATATCTCTTATCGCCAAGTGTAAGAATAGGCCTTTGCACGCCTGGCATACATCTGATGCAGAAATACTGCTGGTTGTGGCTTGGATGTATTTGGAGACACGTACGTCTCAGGATGCAAACATAAATGTGTTTTTAGGGGGATTCTTGGGCATAAAAAAAATTACGATGCGCACCCTGGAAGGCAAAATACTAGGCTTCAAATTAGGGATGTGCAGGCTCGGACAGGTTTGAATTTTCCCTCCAAGTTCAGATTTGTCCCGCCAAAAATCGGGTCACAGAAAGAGGCAAAACGTCATCTCTCATGGACAAACATCATCTTCCATGGACTTTTGTCCAGGAATGATGATGTTTGTCCATGAGAGATGACGTTTTGCCTCTTTCTGAGACCCGATTTTTGGCGGGAAAAATCAGAACTTGGCGGGAAACGTCGAACCTATCCGAGCCTGCACATCCCTACTTCAAATCGATGTTATTGCAGTATATTTTATTTACAGTACATCACTATCTGTGGGACATTTACAAAACGACCCGAAGCAGTGAGTGCTGGAGATATAACTTGTGTGCGCACATTTGGCTTTAAAATACTCAGCAGCAAATCTGTAAATTATTTCATTCACTTGATAAACTGCTGCAGAGTATAATTCCCACCGATTCATAAACCACACTTTGCATACGGATATAAGGCAGGAAAGCATCCAGATGTAGGACAGGGTTTGAGAAACAGATACTTAGCTTCAGGGCGTTGTCATTCATCAGGTTCTGTGACAAATTGCAAAGCACAACAGAGAGTGAACTTTTCACCAAGTTAAACACACATAGATATGCGGAAAGAGAGAAGTTTTGTGCATAGTAACATTCCTGCATCCAATAAAAGGAGGAGAATATCACTTGTGACTGAGAGACCTACTCATCAGACGTAAAAAATAACCCAGGGCATTCATCATCAGGGGTCCGAATAGGGACCACCTGATATTCTGCAAACACAGAAAACGGAAAGTTTTCAAAGTTTGCCTGCGAGAACACGCGCCATCTCGTAGTCCCGCTCCATCCTATGGGAAGGAGTTACAGGGAAAAGGGATCCGAGCAGATCCCTCCGCTGTCTCATCACTACCTCCCCGGCAGCTTTCCGCATGTGTGACCTTGGGTCATGCATGCATAAAAGCGACAACAGGGGACAGGTAAGTAACGCAGCTACTAATTGTGGGGACAGCTGCTTTTCGGAGCAGCTGTTCCCGCACCTGAGCGATGATGAATTGCTCCGCTGATAAGTATTCCCTGTGGCAAGATGGATATAGTTTCGGCTCTTCCTGCCCACCTCAGCCCCACGCCGCAGGGAGGCTCCATTTGCCAGGCGCCCGCTGAGATTTTGTTACCAGCTGGAACCCGGCTCCTTCCCCACAGCGCCAGCTGGAGGCTGGAGATCACTCCTGAGCCCTAGCTTCCAGCTACAGCAGTGGGCACTATGGAGAGATGTCATGATATCTCTCCCATTATAGTTCTGAAGTTTTCTTTGTGTAAGCGGCACTAGTACAGGGGACATTACCAGTGGCGTCACTAGGGGGGTGCGGGGGGTGCGGACCGCACCGGGTGTAATCCTTTGAAGGGTGACACCAAAATCACCCGTGGGCCGCACCCCTTCCCCCGCAGCCTACAGTATAGCGAACGCACCCCAAATCACCCCCCGCGGCACCTGGTATACAGCAAGTTCCCAGGATGTAGTGCGCGCCGCGTGATGTAATCCTGCCCGTCGGACACTGCCCAGCATTATGGAAGGAGCACAGCTGAGGGAGTGGAGCTGCGCGCCTCCAGAGTCTGAGTCTGTCTGACCACTATGTAAGCCAGCTCGCAGTGAAGTGCGGAGGAGTCTGTGGCTGTGCATTCCCTGTGAACGGTTCTTGTAGAAGTAAGTATTATGCTACAGTCTGTCTTTTATTTTTAACTGACTTATTTTCTTTTATCAGCATATGCACAATAGTTGCTTTAAACAGGGCAGTCCCCTTTTTTCTATAACCCCTGTGTGCACCTTTATATATATATATATATATATATATATATATAATAACAGAAGGAGTTGGGTCCCACAGTCCCAGTATAATTACCATAGTGTCTCCTCCTTTTGGAACACCGGGAACCTGAGTCTTTGACACATTTCCCGGCATCATACACAGAGCATTCGCAGCGCAACCCCCCCCCCCCTCCCTTAGCGGAGGTGTGGCTAGCCTGTGTCACTGCCTCTCTCCCCCTATCCTGCCCTCTCGGTGACTCCCATCTACATCACTTGGGTGGCAGAGCTTAAGCCTGGCTGGAGCCGGGTCCTACAGCTGGCGGTCAACGGCGGTTAATGGTCCCCCTATGGGGTGGTGCCCACGAGCGGCCGCACTGCTCGAACAGCCCTGAAGCTGGCCTTGACATACATTTATATTTGAATAAATTACAATTATTATTTTATTGCCTAATAAAGATAACATTTGATCCACAAGTATGTTGTACACTAAAACAAGTGACAGTATCTGCACCAGGTCTTGCTACAAAACCCTTTTTTTTCTATTTGTCATAGAGCAGGGAAGCTCTTTAAGGCCCCTATTTACTACAATCCACATTTCAAATGAGAGTGTCTCCATGCATGCACTGACGCAGGATAGCGCTAACCCCCCATCCCTGCGGGGGAGTGTTCCGAATAACTAAGGCGTGACAATCCATTTGAACGCCATTGCATGGGTATGCATAAATTAGCCACTGCAACGGCATATGCAGCTTGTGTACTCGCTGCGTGCGATGAGGTTAGCAATTTCTGAGTAGGGTCAGACCTGTTGTAATTGTGCATGAGGGACCTATGTTACTGGATGTACTCTATGTATACGCAGGACTGCAAGGTATTATAGATGTGCGCAAATGATCGTGGGCGTCTATGCTGGCTTTGCGATCACAGTCATTATCATATATTTGCAGCAGACCTGCATGCGTAATCACAGCTGCGATCGGTAGTGAATCAGGTCCTCTGTATGGTGTGATATGATATGGGAGGAGGACCATGGGGTGGAAGGGAGGTTGAGTTACCGCACCGGGTGACACCAATCCTAGTGACGCCTCTGGACATTACCACTGGGGGCACTGCTACAGAGGGCACTACTACTGGGGAACTACTACTGTGGGCATTACCACTGGGGGCATTACCACTGGGGCACTACTAATGGGGGCATTGCATAGGGGGCACTGCATAAGGAGCACCAGTACTGTGGGCTCTGCATAAGGGCCACTACCACTACTGAAGGCATTGCATAAGGGGAACCACTTCAGTGGGCATTGCATAAGGGGCACTACTGCTGTGGGCATTATGTGTAAGAGGCGCTACTGCTGTGGGCATTGAATAAGGGACACTACTGCTTTGGGCATTATGTGTATTAGGGGCTCTACTACTGTGGGCATTGTGTATAAGGGGCACTAATGTAAACATTGTGTAAACCCGCCCCATTGTTAATCCAGCCCTGTAACGCTATGCCATCGCAGCACAACATAAGGACGCCCAATTCCCCATACATATATCCGTATTACCTTGCAAGTCTGCGAAAACATTGGCACCGTCAAGTAACATCAGAGCCTCACGCACACCTGCACATGGTCAGACCTTACTCAGAAATTGCTAACGTTCCAATACGCAGTGAGAGCCCAGGCTGCGTATGCCATCACAGTGGTTACTTTATGCACGCCCCTGTAACAGCATTCAAATGCACTGGCACGCCTGCGTTTCACCGATCACCCCCCCCCCCATTGCCACCTCCAAACGCTCACTTCCTGTCAATCACTCTGCGATGGGTCTGCGTGATGTTGCGATGGCAGAGGTGCCTGCGATGTATGCGCAGAATGCAACAATCGGCTGTCTGCGTGCGTAATCACACTTGTGATCCGAATGAATCAGACCCTATGTGCGCTGTAATGTGAATAAAATTGTGCTACTGTGTGGCGTAATTTGAATTTGGAATCCTATTGTGTGATAACCCCCCCTTTTTGAGAGCACGCCCCTTTCTTTTGAAGCCGTGCTATGACACGCGCTGTCCCTTTTTAAAAAAGAGCAGGGGGGGGGTGAGTTCCACCATGTCTCTAGGACCACTACAAGCACTGCCTACAAGCAGTGGAAATTTTGAAGTGGGGGTAGTGGGGCTTTACTTAGGCAGGCCCAAATCCTGAGCCCACCTGATATTTCCAACACAGCACAACACACCTCACCACACAGCACATCTCACCACACAGCACACCTCCCGTCACATCTCACAGCACAGCACACCTCACCACACAGCACACCTCCCCTCACATCTCACATCACAGCACACCCCACCACACAGCACACCTCCCCTCACATATCACAGCACACCTCACCACACAGCACACCTCCCGTCACATCTCACAGCACAGCACACCTCACCACACAGCACACCTCCCCTCACATCTCACAGCACAGCACACCTCACCACACAGCACATCTCACATCACAGCACACCTCACCACACAGCACACCTCCCCTCACATCTCACAGCATAGCACACCTCCCCTCACATCTCACAGCACAGCACACCTCCCCTCACATCTCACATCACAGCACACCCCACCACACAGCACACCTCCCCTCACATCTCACAGCATAGCACACCTCACCACACAGCAAACCTCACAGCACAGCACATCTCACAGCACAGCACATCACACCTCACAGTACAGCACACCTCCCCTCACAGCACACGTCATTTCAAACCACACAGCACACCTTCCCTCACAGGTCACAGCTCACTTCACCTCACCACACAGCACACCTCACCTCCCCTCACAGCACACCTCACCACACATCATACGGCACACCTCATTGCACATCGCACACTTCCCCTCACAGCACCCCCCCTCACAACACAGCACACCTCACATCAAACAGCATAGAACACCTCACACCACACCTCACCTCACCACACAGCACACCTCCCTCACAGCACACCTCACTGCATATCACACAGCACACCACACCTCCCCTCATCGCACATCACACAGCACACCTCACCGCACATCACATAGCACACATCACCACACAGCACACCTCCCCTCACAGCACCCCTCCCCTCACAACACAGCACACCTCACCGCACATCACACAGCATAGAACACCTCACACCACACCTCCCCTCACAGCTCACCTCACCACACAGCACACCTCCCCTCACAGCACACCTCACCGCATATCACACAGCACACCACATCTCCCCTCACAGCACAGCACACCACAGCACACCTCACAACACAGCATACCTCACACTACACCTCAGCATACCTCACACCACAGCTCAGGGTACACCTCCCCTCCCACCACACCTCACCTCATCTCACTGCGATCTGAACTGCACCGTGACCGCTCCTACCCCTAACTCCTCAGTGGTATTTCAAATTTGGTGCTGGCCCCCAGTCAATGTCAGGTCACAGACCGTCTTGAAAATGTCCAAAGGTTTGGACGAAACGCGTTGTTGTTACCCATTTAAAGTTTGGAGTAGGCTCATCATCATCATTAGTGGGATTGAAGGATCTGTAACCGCTATGGATGCCACCTTACTAACAGAATTAGTGGGTCCTGCCATGTTTCTTAATCGCGAATAACCTGAGGACCACAGCGGTAATATCCGACAGTCCCCGCAGCTGCCTTACCAACAGAGCCGCTGTGGATGCAAGCCGCAGGGAAACCGAGCACTAGAGCGGATGAAAATCTGACAGCAACCACAGGTCCAAAAAGCAGTAGATCGCCGCTCTGGCTTACAGCACTGACGGGATACAACTAATGCGTCCGTGGTAACCTGCAGTGCAAACTAAAGGCAGGTAACTCTATGGTATTGTATATGGGAACTTTTTCTATTAGGTAACTATTGGATTGTCATTCTGTAAAACTACTTTCCATTAATGTTGGACATTTCCTAAGATTTACTCCGTTTTGTGCCTCCCAGCTGGACACATTGATTATATATAGAGATCATTTTGATCCTTATTTACAGAATCTAAGCACCAGCTTATAGAAATGTGAGGTTTATTGTTACTATTTTGTATCTTTTTTGATGATTATGGGCCTGATTCAGCACAGTAAGGTCAGGGCTGCTGTAATTGTGAGTGAGGGGCCGATGGTTCTCCATGTTCCCGATGTGTACGCAGGACTGCAAGGTATTACGGATGTGAGATAACGGTAGTGGGAGGCAGTGGGCGTCACTATGCTGGCAGTACGATAGCATTGCCATAGCATTCATTAGCATATTTTTGCAGCAGACTTGCGTGTGATTATGGAGCTGCGATCGCAATAGCGATCTGTGCTGAATCCGGCCCTATGTGGCTACATGACAACTGAATAGAAATATTGTTACTGGATCACTTGCTTTTATGATAGTTATTTTAGTAGATGATATTAACACTTTCAAGTAATAAATTACACAGGTTGTGTAAATTGGTGGCTGATTTATTTCCAGCACAGTTTTTTCTATTCATGTCCGCTTTCAGTGGGGTTAGCTATGCTCCCATATTATTTCACTGCAGCAGGGTTTTTGGATCACAGGGGAGTTTCAGGCGCTAGAGCAGTGATTCCCAACCTCGGACCTCAAGGCACACTAAAGCTGGCCACACACTAGACCAACTTACATCCAACCATCCAACTAGTTGATTGGTTGGAATGAAAATCTGGTAAGGAATACAATTAGCAATTTGCTCCCAAACGCTGGAAAACGGACCAAAATTATTGTTTGAACAAATTGTTTAGATCAAACATTTAACAAACTTGTCTGACACCATTTTCATCTGTTTTCTGGCATTTAGGAGCAAATTGCTGATTTACTCCCATACGTTACCAGATTTTCATTCCAACCAATCAACAAGTTGGCTGGTTGGATGTAAGTTGGACTAGTGTGTGGCCAGCTTAACAGTCCTAGTTTTAGTGATATCCATGATTGTGCACAGATGGCTAAATCAAAATAACTGAGGTACTAATTACGTCACCTGTGCTCTAGTTTGGCTATCCCTAAAACCTGGACTGTAAAGCTGGCCACACACTAGACCAACTTTCATCCAACCAGCCAACTAGTTGATTGGTTGGAATGAAAATCTGGTAACGTATGGGAGTAACTGATGATCAGCAATTTGCTCCTAAATGCCAGAAAACAGATGAAAATGGCGTCAGACAAGTTTGTTAAATGTTTGATCAAAACAATTTGTTCAAACAACAGTTTTTGCCCATTTTCCGGTGTTTGGGAGCAAATTGCTGATTGTCATTTGCTTTCATACATTACCAGATTTTCATTCCAACCAATCAATTAGTTGGATGGTTGGATGTAAATTGGTCTAGTGTGTGGCCAGCTTTAGTGTGCCTTGAGGACCATGGTTGGGAACCCCTGGTGTAGGTCACTGACCGGCAGCCAATTAGGGGCAACCACGTGGCCGCCCCTGATTGGATGCCAGTCTGCGAGCCGTGATTGGCTCACGAGACAGTGCTAGTTCAAATGGCAGTCACTGCTGGTTGGCCGGCGGTCCACCAGCCTTGATTGGCTTTCGGCTGGAGCAAAATTTAAACAGGCAGCCACTTGTTGAACGGTGTTGGAACAGTGACACAGTCCCAGCATCGGGTGCCGCAGTGAAGTGCCGGTATGACATGCTGTTTCATACCGGCACACTTTGACCATTGCCTACAAGTATGTTTTTGGAGTATGGAAGGATACCAGAGCACTCGGAAGAAACTCGCGCGAAAACACGGAGAGAACGTACAAATAGTGCCTTGGTCAGGAATTGAACTCAGAGCTGTGAGGCAATAATGCTAACCACTACACCACCCTTCTGCCCTAAATTCATAAAACATTTCAAAATTGCTTTGGCGGTGGGTATATGAAGCCACTATCTCCGTAATGGGTTTTCACCGGGGTTGAAAAACAGACCTTCTTAATGAGTGTTGTCAGGGCCGGCTCCAGGGTTCGGAGCACCCTGTGACGGCCCTCAAGAAGGTGCCCTAACATCGCACACGGCGAAGCCGTGGGTGACCGAATTTGGGGGCATGACCTAATTACCATAGGCCACGCCCCCATGTGATGTTATTTGGAGGCGTGCCCGCATGGCATGCCTCCAAATAACATCAGGCTTGCGGTAAAGCCCAGCACTCCGTCACTGGCTGGGCTTCCCCCAGCCCTCTCCCGTCAGTGAATGGTTGCCGCGCGTATGCGCGCGGCATCCATTCACACTCCGGGAGTCCGGCTGTGCAGCTGTCACCAACCTCCCGATTTGACCACCCGCGGGCCACTTCGGCCCACTGGTGGAACAGCGGGACAGTACTGTCCCGCTGAAATCGGGATGCTGGGGATGGGTGCCGCCCCTCTACGGGTTGCGCCCATGTGCGACCGCACTGGTCGAACACCCCTAGAGCCGGCCCTGGGTGTTGTCACCTCCATCACCTGAGGGACACTATCAGCTGCCCCTGCGGTGTAATGGTCAGCCAATCAGAGAAGAGCTAGTACTGTATAACCTCCTGGAAACTGTCATCCACAATACGTCTGTTCTATGTCAACTATGACCATTTCCTGAAAGCTTGATGAACAAAATGCTACTTTATCATCAACAATTTAGAACATTACCAGTGTGATTTGACGGGTTATTTTCTATAGGGATCAATCAGGCTGAGGTAGGTGCGGCTTCACACAGCACCATACTTGTCCCTTTTTAATTTTTTTTTTGTTTTAAATGTTGCTATTGTTTCTGAGTTTGGACAATTGGAGGAAATACAGATCAGACAAGCTAAGGAAACTGGTGCATCCAAACCCGCTGTATTATCTCCTTACTACAGGATATTCCTACCCCCCCTGCTTCCCTTCCCTTCTCTGTCACGCTCAGTGTTACCTGGACAAACCATGTTACAATGCAATTGGCACAAATTAATTTCTATATTTATTTATTTTGCATGCAGGGTGAACACCGGCTGCTTTTGCATGGTGCCCACAATTGCTGGACAAATGTATTTTTACATTGCAATTTAGAGTTCAGCCAGCAAACTCCCCTCCCAACTCTAAGCCCTGGAGTCTGACGGATGCACTTGACTATTTTTTTGCTACTGCACCTATATCTAAGTTGCACTACGCATGAGTCCAGAGTCCGGACCGTGCGGACAGAGTCGCAGTTGCGATTGAGACACATGGTCTAAGAAATGTCTTGAAAATGTCTTGTGCGTTTGTGGGCGGTGATTTGGTGGTCACAGGAAGGTCCCTATTCCGTGTCGCAGGAATGTTGCTGATGTGTTCGTGTAAACAGACTCTTACTAGCTCACATAGGAGGCCATATGCAGCCAGAAAAACTGCACCTACCGTAGAGCTAGCCCAAGTTTCGATGGTGCAACCAATGGTTTCATTTAAAGACGCATCAGGTGGTATTACAGCATCTACAGAAGCTCAGAGTGGGCATCTCAGTCCTAGCACGTTCTGACACATGGAGAAAGGCTTTTACTAGCATTAGCCCATATAGGGTCTGATTCAGAGGTGCGCACAGTGCCGATGATTGCGCAACTGAGCAATATATTGCTACTGCACATGCATGCAAAGTATTGAAGAACCTTCCTGCGCATGCCAAGACTAATGTGTGCGATGGCGTGCGCATTTATGTACGACATCACTATTACTTGAGACAGCATCTTTTATCCATGGAAGGAGCCTGGGAAGTGACCTAAAGCGATCGCAAAAGAGGAGGCGACATGGGCGGACTTCAGCATCAGCATGCGGCGGCTTCAGACTTTGCAACATTCTGGCTGTGATGTCGGCAAGTATGAAGCCAGGTCGGCATAGCGGGGGGCTTGGCGTGGCATAGAGGGGTGTGGTTGGGGACATTACCCAGTATTAGGGGCAGAGCGGGGGGGTGGCCATGCAATTGTCTCATCGTGGCCCCATTACACAATGCCGCGTTTACCAGCATTGTAAAGCAATGGGGTTGGGCTATGATGATGTGATTTAGCATGAATTGCACCATCGGCTCCCTCGCTGTGTGTGTGTGTGTGTGTGTAGTAGGTGCCGGCCAGGGGACTTGCTCGCGTTTCCGGCAGTCCGGGAGTGTCACCCAATTTTCGGGAGCCTCCTGGCCATTCCAGGAGAGTCAGTAAATAGGGGATGCGTTCTCTTTTGCAGCACCGCCGCCACAGTAGCCATTTTTTGAGAAAGTTACAAGGGAGGCTGTGTGCCAGGCAGGGGCTGCTCGGGGAGTCGATGTTGCTAATGATGGAGCATTAATAGCGGAGAGATGGGATCCACCAGCGCATCTGAGCGTTGCTGACATAGGCAAAGTGGGTGTCGCAGGGTTACATCAGTCCGTCGCACGGAAGTATGCAACAGGAATGCTCAAGATGACATTTGCATATTTTCGCACTTGTGAATCCATAGAAATCGCAGCCGCGCGCCTCTGAGTCGGGGCCCATAGTCAAAGACGCAACTAAATGTCTACAAATGTAAATCTGCCCCATGTGTTGTGCAACATGGATTAGTCAAGGTGCAAATTTGCTCCTTTTTTTCTGCGTTGCTCCTAACTCTAAATCAGCCCCTTAGTGACTCTGCACGATGAGCGCTGGGCCGGTCACTGGCTTCCCGCTGTGCGCCTGCGATGCTCTTTATCAGTGACCTGTGGGTCAGTCACATCCGCATTTCTCAGGCATTTACTGCTATGATTATAAACAGTAACAGCAGCACTGATCTCTTCCATGGTAAACTGAAAAAACACTGAGAGATTCCAGTAGAGATAAACGCCCCATATGATGACATTATCAGTAAATAGCAGGAAGCTGAAAGTAGCATCCTGAATAATTACACTTCAACAGAACTGGTCTCAGAAGACGTGTGTGTTCGCCTTTACTTGTTTCTAAACTTAAAGATGACATCATTGCCTCCTAGTGACCTAATAGGGAGAATTATGATTATTGGTGAAATCTACAAAATGTCTGGGGCTGATGCAGAATTACACCCCATTTGGTTCCTTTTTTTTACACTTCCATTCAAGTTTGGCTAGGTAGTTCTAGCATAACCTATAGGAGAACCAAGGCTATAGTTTTGGATACCAGGGTTTATTGGACGGGAGAGTCACATATTTCGGCATGACTAGGCCTTGATGATGCGTTTTGCTGTGAAACGCGTCATTGTGGCACTGACTCAGCTGCACGAGACCATGGATTATGGCATGAATCATTGGCAAGAACATATGTGCCTCTCTTTTTTGGACCTCCCCTCTTGGATCTCATGAAGGGGCGGTGCAAACAGTAGCCACATAAGTTCTTACCAGTGAAGCTGTCGTCTGGTGCTCCTCAGTGTTGGTAATAGTGTGGACATGTAGCATTGGGCTATGATGTCACGCTCCACTGCCACGCTCCCAAGAGGAATTGCTGCCTGATGGGGCACCGAGAGCACACACGCTGACCTTCCTAAAGCTGGGTACACACTTGTTGATATAGGGCCTGATTCAGACCCGCTCGCTAGATGTGATCACTCACATCCAGCGTATGCAAATTTGTCAAAGTGACGACATGGGAAGCTCTGTGTATGCAGACACCCATTAGCGAATGTAGAGACGCCCACTAGTGTACGTCATTTCCAGGAAGTGTATTAAAACATTGGTACATCGAGGACCATCGGAAGCTAATGCAGCGCTTGTGGTAGCCTCTACCCTGCCGCAAGCACTGCGAGTAGTTCAGGGTAAAAAACAACCAAGTGACGTGTTCAAATTACACTACTTTACACAACTTAGCACAACTTAGCTTCCGGGTCTGAATCAGGTCCATATATCGTTCTTTATAATTTGAACGATAAATCGCTTGTGCATCGGCGAGTGTGTACACCTGTTATGTATGTGAACAATGTCGTTCACAGACATATCAGGTCTGCCCTGAAGCACAGTTGATGCCGATACAGTATATCAGGGGTTCCCAACCACGGTCCTCAAGGCACACTAACAGTGCAGGTTTTAGGGATAGCCATACTTGAGCACAAGAGACTTAGGGGGTCATTCAGACCCGGTCGTTAGCGCCGATGCGCTTGGACCGGTTCGATGGCCCCCCACAGAGCATGCGCACGACGGCGCCGGCGCCGTCGTGCGCATGCGTGAGACCCGCTGCGACCGACAGCGCCGGTCGTAGCGGGTCTCAATCCAAAGGGGGCGAGCTGTCGATGTTGATTGACAGCTCGCCCCGTTTGGAAGGCGGGCCGGGGGGGTGGCAGCCCAAACGGGGGCGTTCCCATGGGAACGCCTACCGTTTGGGGGCGGCCCCACTGACATCACTAGTGATGTCGGTGGAGAGCTTCCAGCTCGGACAGAGCCGAAAGCTCTCCGGGGCTTACGACAAGGGAGACCCTACCCTAGGGTCTCGTCGTAAGCCCCGATGGTCGCGATGGTATTGACCATCGCGACCATCACATTAGGCGGTCGTAAGGCTGTGGGTGTTATTAACCCACAGCCTTACCACCGCAAAGGAGGACGTCTTGAAAATTCAAGACGTCCTCCCCTCATTCAGACCAACCGCACGCTCTGTGCGACCGGCTCTGAATGAGGTCCTTAATTAGTACATCAGTTATATTGATTTAACCATTTGTGTACAATCATGGATATCACTAAAACGAGGATTGTCAGTGTGCCTTGAGGACCGAGGTTGGGAATCACTGCAGTATATCATCCACATTTATAGGTACGTCTTGCTGTGTGTACAGACAACCGGTGACTGCCCCGTGCACTGGCGGCAGCAACTGCCGACACTGACGTCACAATTGGGTGGGCAATTGTGATGTATGGCCAGACCTATCAAGCAGTCGATTGGTAAGTGTGTATAGCTTACCAAATCGGCCACTCGGACGGCGCAAAGACGCTCATGTGTGTACACAGCAATACTCTCCATCTGCCTACACATTTAAATACTTCCTGTTGCCTGCTGCATTAGCACAACATGGTTTGACTAGAGATTTGCGCAGACCCCTGTGTTCCGGTTTTATCAAAACCACCCTCAAATGTTTTGTTTCGGTTCCTGTTTTGGCTTTGCATTTCTTTGAAAATTTGATAAAAACAGCTAAAATCATGTAACTTGGACCAGTTTTTGTTCCTGTAGTATTATTACCACCAATACCGGTAATTTTCAGTCAATTATGACCAATTTTGGTACCTGAAATCACGAGGGAGGGACTTACATGCAATCAAAATCATGAGAGTTCCATTTTTTTTAGATCCGACTTGTGGGAAGACCAGAGGCGGGACTTGATTCTATTCGGAACCCCAAAAGTGTTCTGAGTCGGGACTCAGGAGCTCATTCAGACCCGCTCGCTAGATGTGTGTGCTCGCCCGATGCGTATGCAAATTCGGCTAAGTGACGGCAAGGCAGGCGATCGACCGGCAAGGCATAAGCATGCCCACTATGTTTTGGCTTGTGTTTGCCCTGTGTATGCAGACGCCCACTTGCGCACGTCAACTCCAGGAAGTGTATGCAAACATCAGGTACCATCGGAAGTGAACGCAGCGCTTGTGGTTGACCATGCCCTACCGCAAGCACTGCGAGCACTTCAGTGTAAAATACAGCCAAGTGACGTGTACTATGATGCTGCCACTTAATTTATGCACGTCTCTGAAACGGCGTTAAGACGCTCGGGCACGCCTGCGTACGCATCTCCACTCCCCTGTTTCTAGCGGCAAGCCCCTGTCCCCACCCACAAACGGCTTCCCCTGTCACTCACTCTGCAGGGCAGTCTATGCGCAGGGAGCGGACGCTTCCCGATCTCTTGCACTGGTTGGCGCACGCGCACTGCGATGCGTACGGATGCGCACAATGCAAACCATCGGCAACTATGAGAGAACGCTTCCTGGCGAGAGGGTCTGAATCAGGTCCTCAGTTCGACTTAAGTTAAAACCCCAAAGTTCCGGCATGTTCAGCTTTGACACCTTGATGTTCAAAATACTCCCAACTCTCTCAATGTGGTCCTAAGTATAGTTCTATGATCTCTATACAGTATAACCCAGTATCCATAACATGTACTGTGTGTCTGGCTGGCCTGGAAACAAAACTCAACGTACAGTGTTTTCCCTATTTAAACCTCTCTCATTCTACACTACCCCCACGTACTGATTAAATACACGATGTTAGTACAAAGCAGATAGGATTGTTCCCGGCAGTGCTACTCCCTGGAGACAGCTGATCCTGGAGAACATTTTTTTTGTAGGCGTACATGAAATAACCCCGCACAGGACTTCACGCGCGCTCCCAGCTATTGTATTTTATTTCTGCCTGAATATGTTGCAACAGAAACTAAAACCCATAAAAGTTCTTGTTGCTCCACCGCGTGCTAAGCGCAATGTAACATATCACAGTTCTCTATGCATGAAAACTTTATTAAACCCACTCTCCAAGCTCCTTGTAAGTGTCACTTTCTGTTACCATCGTGTAGCCCGGGGACTTTCTTTAACCCTTATCAGGAAATTTGAAAAGTTCAAAGTTTACTTAAGAACATTTACTCGGCGCAGTGTTAGAGGTTATGCTGGAGACTGTCCCAGTAAATATGTGACTATGGACCTCATTCAGAGCCGATCGCTCGCATCCAGCGTATGCAAATTTGTCAAAGTGACGGCATGGGAAGCGATCGATCGCCAAGGCATAAGCACCCCCACTTTGGCTGTGCGAGCAATCGCTCTGTGTATGCTGACACCCATTAGCGTATGTAGAGACGCCCACTAGCGCACGTCATCTCCAGGAAGTGTATTAAAACATTGGTACATCGAGCACCATCGGTAGCGATCGCAGCGCTTGTGGTTGCCTTACCCTGCCGCAAGCACTGCGAGGACTTCAGTGTAAAAAAAAAGGCATGTGACGTGTACTATGACGCTGGCTATTAATTATGCACGCCTTAAAAACAGCATTGAAACACCCAGACGCGCCTGCGTTCGCACCTCCACTCCCCCGTTATTAGTGTCCTGCCCCTTGTACCACCCACAAACAGCCTTTCCTGTCACTCATTTCACTGGGCTGTCTTTGCTGGGCGAGCGAGCGGGCTGCGATCGCACACAGTAGTTCACGAAGCGTGCGCATGTGTGTTCGCAAACCATCGGGCCGCTTGTGAGCCTATTGGCGGTATCCATTTAGCCTCGAACATTATTCGGGTGCTAATTGATCCCCGCGATTGTTGAAAAACGGGCATTTTTCTCCGATTAACCCCCGATTTTCATTGATGTTTTTTTCACCCTATCCTATTATTTCGGGCAAAATAATAGGATAGTTCTCCCGTAAACACATAGGAGCCGCGATAAGCTCGCGGACCTATGTGTTCTCGCCTTTTTTTTTGCCGAAAAAACAGCAATTATCATGGATTATTTTTCGGGACACATCAGGTCCTGAAAAAAAACTCCCGATAAGCGCCATCGTCAGGCCGGCTTCGGGGCTAATTGGATAGCCCTGAGTGAGGTAATTAGCCACGGTAAATTACCGCAGGTAATTGGGTACACCCCAATGCAGAATAGTTTTTTGGGGGGGATATATTATAGTCATTATGTTGTTACTTCACTAGGGATTGTCATAGGGAATTATCAGGCGAAATCATTTGAATGGAAATGTCTGATTTTGAGGGGATTGTCTGGGAGGGCTCAATGACACCCCCCCTTCCCCGCTGCACAAAGGTGTGACTCACCAAATTGTACAAATTGCCGAATTATTATTAATTTTATGTTCGATTTTGCTTTAGGCATTTTACTGTATAGACGATTACGGTATTATGTGGATGGGGACTCTCTCACCTGGTTGTCAGTGAGATCAGTCAGTCTAGGGATAGCCATTCCTCCAGAAGCGGAGGTCATCGGGGTGCAAACTATCGATGGTTCACCATTGATAGTTTGTGTACCATCGATGGTAATCACTGATGTGCCCATCGATTGGACACCCCACCGATTGTCATCCCTAAGCCAGTCTGCCTGCTTAGAGTCGTGCAAGCTGTATGGTGGCCATGCCCCTTCTGTCCCTTCTGTCGTCTCTTGCACTGGGGTCCTCCGAAGCCTGGCAGTCACAAGCTCCGCCCACCAGATTACACAAGGAGCCGCTGCTGTAAGGAACCCAATGCGTTATCTCTGCAATGGCTTCCTGATGAGGAGAGATGATTGGTGTGTGTATATATGTGTGGTGGTATGTGTGTGTATGTATGACTATGCCTGTGTTAGTGTACATTACGTGTGTGTGTGTGTGTGTATGTAGGGTGTGTGTGTCTGTGTATATAGGGTGTGTGTGTATGACTATGCCTGTGTTAGTGTACATTACGTGTGTGTGTGTGTATGTAGGGTGTGTGTGTCTGTGTATATAGGGTGTGTGTGTGTATGACTATGCCTGTGTTAGTGTACATTACGTGTGTGTGTGTGTGTGTGTGTATGTGTATATAGGGTGTGTGTATGTATGACTATGCCTGTGTTAGTGTACATTACGTGTGTGTGTGTGTGTGTGTATGTAGGGTGTGTGTGTCTGTGTATATAGGGTGTGTGTGTGTATGACTATGCCTGTGTTAGTGTACATTACGTGTGTGTGTGTATGTGTATATAGGGTGTGTGTATGTATGACTATGCCTGTGTTAGTGTACATTACGTGTGTGTGTGTGTATGTAGGGTGTGTGTCTGTGTATATAGGGTGTGTGTGTGTATGACTATGCCTGTGTTAGTGTACATTACGTGTGTGTGTGTGTGTGTATGTAGGGTGTGTGTGTCTGTGTATATAGGGTGTGTGTGCTTGACTATGCCTGTGTTAGTGTACATTACGTGTGTGTGTGTGTGTGTGTATGTAGGGTGTGTGTGTCTGTGTATATAGGGTGTGTGTGTTTGACTATGCCTGTGTTAGTGTACATTACACAGTGTGTGGCTTACTTATTAAGATTAGTGAAATCTGTGACTGCATGTATTTGGTGGTAATTCAACTTCCCACTTTCATTGCCCACGTCTGAATGTCTGATACATTTTTAGCTTTGCACCTTTCTACTCTTTCTACTTTTACTGTCTTATGCATTTAAAAAGGTCTTTTCACCATACAAAGCATGGGACGTGTGCAAACAGTCCTATTAATCTCTCCTTGCACAATATTTCTGATCTCGTGAAAAGAATTGTCGTCACCTGAATCTGATCGCCACTGGAAGATACAGCGAGCAGTGGGAGTCTCAAATGTGCCTGAGCCAAAAAACAAACAAAACACCTTAAAAGTTGACACAACGCCTCTACGCATACATCCGCCGCTACTGTCGTGGTCGGGGATAAGTATCGGAAATTCAACAATAAGGAGAAGATCCCGGCTTGGATCAATAACTGAGCTGACCTGCCGCAGTGTGCGCTGAATACGGTTTTATTTATCTTCACTGATTCCATTTAATGCATGAAAATAATAAGAGTAAAGTATTCTCGTAGGATTTATCTGGCTATCTCGTACAGAGCAGCAGGTCTATCAGACATTTGTCCTTCTGCCTTCTGATGAAACCGGGAGCGTGACTGACCCGGAGAAACGCGTCAAGGATTGTACACTGATTTTACACCTGACTCTCTGCCCAGTGTCTCCTATGGGAGCATTATTTCACTTCCCTTGGGAACCATACTCACTCTCAGAGGCCCCTCTGTTACATGCACCTATGCATATGGACTAGGGCGCACGTTGGAGTCCAGCCGCTATAAAACTGGAACGGAGGATTATCCATACTTCCCGGCTACTATTACCACCTGCGGACGCACATTTTGGGACTGACGACCAGTGTGCAGGTGAGGTCTCTGGGCCTGATTCAGACCCGGACGCTATGCTGCGCTCGCATTGAGCGATTTTTCGCAATCTGCGCATGCGTATGAGTTGCAATGTGAGTGCGCGAACCAGTCATTGCGATGGGAAGGTGCTCGCCCGTAGCCCGCAGTCCGGCTGCTATTTTGAGTGACAGATAGTGCCGTTTGTGGGTGGTAACAGGGGAAGGTGCTTGAAAACGGGGGTGCGGATGTGCGAACGCAGGCGTGACCGTCAGAACGGCGTTTAATGGGTGTGCATAATTAGCAAAGTAGCGTCATTACACATGTGACTGGGTTGTATTTTAGCCAGAACTGCTCGCAATGTTGTGGTGGGAAAAGGCTACCACAAGCGCTGCGAGCAGCTCCGATGGCTCTCGATGTTCCCGATTAACCCTACAACTGCCGGAGATGACGTGTGTTGCGAGTGGCAAAAGGGCGTCTTTATACAGGTGCGAGCGCATAGTGCGGCCGCTCGCTATTACTTAGTAGGCGGCATTACGCGACGCAGTGCGAGCGCATGATTAATAGCCGGCCCGTTTTAGCCAGCGAGCGGACCCAAATAGCGTCCGGGTCTGAATCAGGCCCACTGTCCGGATAAGTATTTGATTGGATCTCCTGCCCAGCGGCTGTTTTATTTTGCTGTATTTACAGTGTATATACAAGGCGCTAAAAGAGTCACTCTGGATGTCTCTCACCAATCACATAAAAGAACCGTAATTTATATTAAATCCGTTTAACATTCAAAGATAAATAATATCACACTTAATAATTGCTGCCGTATACCAGAGTAGTCTCCCTGGGAGAAAAAAAACAAAAACCAAGAATATATAGAAATATATAAACACTACGGCGCACGTGTGAATGATGTATATAATAAATATCAGATAATAAAATTGTACATATATATAAAAAAGCAATTGTATAAAAACAGAGTGGTGTGGAAATCTTCATAGCATTCATACTTACACAAACCAAGCGCTGCGGAGAGGAGGACGCTCACTGCCGGAGATGCCATGATGTGAGCGGAGCTGCTACTGCCCCCTCGGCTGTCTGTATTACTATTTAGTGCAGAGAGCTCTGCTGTTCAGAGCTATCTGACTGGGGAGATGCTGCGGCCAGGGCTGACTGGAGTGACGGAGACAAGGCCGTCTCCGTCTCTGCAAAAAAATATGTTGGTCCATCAGGGGGGATTTCTGGGTACTCAGAAACCCCCCCTGCGTGTACCACTCATATATATATATATATATATATATATATGTATATATATATATTAAAGACTAAACTGGACACTTTGTCCTGCAATAACTTATGCAGACATGTAGACTGTGGTGCAATATTGTTTAGTGATTTTATTTATTATTTATTAACGTTAACTTACATAGCGCCAGCATGGTTACTGCTGCGTTTGGGAGTACTTTCAGATTCCTTCTCTCTGCCATATCCCCAATGTGCTTTATTACTATTCAATGTGAATGAAAGCAGATATTCCCCAGAGGCCCAGGAGCCATTACTGTTCTTGTAATTGTTTCTCAATGGCCTTATCCCCTGGAGTCTTCCACGATCTAAATATATCAGTAATGATGCAGGTCTGAGGCTAAACAGACCTGCATAACTCTGGAATCTCTGGAGCTGATGACATCATCATTAAAGGGGTGATGTCAGTGATTATACCGGTGTGGTTGGCTCAGTGATTAAGTGAGGCGTCTGGAAGGCTTCAGGCTGACTCCTGGGAATATTTTACCCATTTTTACATCACAGCTGGCCCAGGTCAGTTTGTATGACAGTTCTCAGTTGTATGAAACAGATACAAGTTCTCCGCACATGTTTATATATGAAAGGGAGAACCAAGTTAATACTGTAAGTGTACGTATTTGTATCGTGTTTGTTTGATTTCTTCCTGCCCAATAAATGTGGACTTATGTCTTAAGGAAATAGATCTTTGTGCACTTGAACGCAAATAGTGGGGGGTGAGTGAGTACTGGGTCTAATTAAGACCTGTATGCTGTGGCGGGTACAATTTACCCGGGCCCGGGCTTCCAGAGGGGCCCAGCGCCACCCCCTCTCTCCCCTCGCAGCAGCCCAGCACACAGCGTGTGCACGGTATGCGGTGAGAGATTGCTCGCAGCTGCTAAGCAGCAGCCACAGCAATCTCCTATGCCTGAGGCGGGAGAGCGATCACACTGATCGTGGTCCCCCCTGGCTTTGCGCCGGGCTGAGGGGCTCACAGCGCCCACTCCCCGGCGTGCAGCGGCGCAGCAAAAGTATATTTTTTGGGGGTCTTATTTTTTTTTTACCCAAGGGGGCATGGCCATGCCTCCCGCAATTAGGCCACGCCCCCTCTTTACCGGGGCCCGGCGTCGCTCTCTACACCCCTGCCTGTATGGAGGGGATGTAGGGCAGCATCCCAGCGTGCGTGATGGCGACGGTCGAAATACCGGCGCCGGAATCCTGACAGCATCGGAATCCCGGCTCCAGAATCCCGACCGCCAGCATCTGGAAGGTAAGTGTGGGGGGTTAGGTTTTAGGTTAGGCACTAGGGGGAGGGTTAGGCTCTAAGGGGGGAGGGTTAGGTTTAGGGTGTGGGGCGGGGGAGGCTAGGTTTAGGCACTAGGGGGGTTTAGGTCTAGGCACAGGGGAGGTAGGGTTAGGGGTAGGGTACTTACCGTAAGGGAGTGAGGATTCTCACTGTCGGGATAAAGTATCTGATCCCATACCCAACCCGTCTGGGAGCCTGGGATGCAGAGGAGGCGAAGCCGCACCACACGTCATTGATCTCTTGGTCACTTGGATGGATTGCTAACCCTCGCTGTATCCGGTCAGATGGTCGACAGTAACCAGGTCGACATTCATAATGCCGGCACCACAATGTCAACAACTAAAATGTCGCCAAGTGAATTGTTGACATTCTGAGGATGCCGATGTGTAGGTGCAACACTCGCAGCATAAATTCATTATGTCATTTACAGGAAGGGTTTACAGATAACATTTACCACATTCTAATACAGAGGGAAATTAGGCTTAATCAGTCGCTGGTACTGCAGTATGCAAATGCCAGCTGCTTCCTGTAGTCATGTTAGTGTCACTAATATCTGAGTTGTATTTTCATTATATCATTGCAAATAAATCCTCTGTCGGGGTTCGGATTATGGCACACACACACCAACTGCCACCCCAAACACTGCGAAATATCACTGGCAGTTGGTGAGGCTCCCCTATTTGAATTTCGGACTGTGCTGCAGCCCCACCTCTGGAGCCTCCACAGCTTTACAATACAAACTTTATTGCCCCCAATTCGCAACTACGTTTTCCTGGTCTCACAACGTACCCACTACCTGCTCGCCAGTGACCTACTTTCCAATGCTAAAAGGTATTGTATGTCACTGCGCTATGTTTTAAAAGCAGCTCAATAGAAATTTAGAACATGAAGAAAGGTTATGAGCGCTATATATAGCAAATAAATTGGTTGCACCTGTAGAGAATGTTTTTTAAAATTAGTATATTATATGTTTATAGCTCCTTTTAGGAGAATTTGTTTGAGGTGAGGTCCGGTCCAAGATCACTTTTGCCGTAATGCTATTAGCCCTGACTGTCCCTACCTTGTCCCTCTGATGGACGCTCCTTGCGGTACAATGTGGCAGTTGGTGGAGCTGAGCCTGGCCTTGGCTCCTGTTCCACGTGTGCTACTGGCGTCTGGCTGAGTGCGGCCGCGGGTGATAACGTCAGCGGGATGCAGCAGGAAATGTGAGCGGCTTTGCAGCCAGAGTACTTCAATACCGGATGTGAGTCACCTTCTGTCACCAACGCGTTTCGTGCCTTCAGGCACTTTGTCAAGGATGGCATTGGGTCCAATAAAGGTTGTTTAAATACCTAAAAAACTTTATTTAATTTTGATTAAAAACCGAAAGTTGTCACCAGTAGTGGATAAAAAGAGCGGTTTCCATGTGGTGCCCTCCATATTATGGAATAGATTAAAAATGGTAATATTAAAATTAATTAGAATAAGGTGCCACATAAAATTATATAACCTTATAGTAAGAATGATTAAATAGTTAAAAGTTTAAACTTTCAACTATTTAATCGTTCTTCCTATAAGGTTATATAATTTTAAATAAAACTAAATTTCATTTTAATTAATATACCTATATTTATACACCTATATATATATATATATTTATTTATATTTTAATATATTTTATAATATGTGGCACCTTATTCTAATTAATTTTAATATTACTATTTTTTATATATTCCATAATATGGAGGGCAGCACATGGAAACCGCTCTTTTTATCCACTTCCGGTGACAACTTCCGTTTTTTTAATCAAAATTAAATAAAGTTTTTTAGGTATTTAAACAACCTTTAGTGGACCCAATGCCATCCTTGACAAAGTGCCTGAAGGCACGAAACGCGTTAGCGACAGAAGGTGACTCACATACAGTATTGAAGTACTCGCATTGCCTGCTGCATTCCGCTGACATCATCACCCACGGCCGCACTCAGCCAGGCGCCAGCGGCACACATGGAACAGGAGCCAAGGCCAGGCTCAGCTCCACCAACTACCACCTTAGCCCGGACTTGTACCGCAAGGAGCGTCCATCGGAGGGACAGGGTAGGGTCAGTCAGGGCTAATAGCATTACGGCAATAGTGATCTTGGACCGGACCTCGCCTCAAACAAATTCTCCTAAAAGGAGCAATAAGCATATACTAATTTTAAAAAACATTCTCTTTACAGATGCCACCAATTTATTTGCTGTATATAGTGCTCATAACCTTTCTTAATTTTCTACTTTCCAATGCACAATCCCCTATTAATAATAATAATAATAATAATAATAATAATATTATTATGCTTTATTTTTGATGACGCTACAAGGGGTCCTCGGCGCCTTACAAAGTACAAAAACAGAAACAGTATGAACAAAAACACAAACGAAAATGACTTTCAGTACAGAACATTGCAGAACATAGACAAGGATTCTAAACATTGCTGCATTAGCAGTCATAGTACCCAAATATAACAAAGAAAAGATATCGACTGCGCACACCAGATGATGCAGCCAATAAGGGGAAAACAAAGACTCTTCACAAATCTTAATGGTCAGAAACTAATAGTACAAAGCTGCGGTGATACAATTAATGTGTACCTTGTGGTGAATTGGCTGGAATCATCCTAAACTGCTACCTTGTGGAGGAAACAAGTTTCCGGGACTTTTTGACCTCTTACCTGGCACCATCGGGACGGTAACATTTGTTGGATGAGATATAGCTATTCTTTCACCGATTAATACCACTGTGTGGTGATATGCTCATTTAAATTTTTTTAAATGTGAGTTTGAAATCCTAATAAAATTTGTGTATTTCTTTGTGTGACAATATCACACTATGTATTTTTGTTTATTTTGAGTGACTGAAGATTATACCCTTGGACAAGTGGATTCCATCTCTACATATGCTTGAGACAGTATAATTGTATATGGAAAAGACTATCCTATTAAAGGAACGGAAAATAACTGGAAAATAATTGATGTAAGGATTTTTTGTGTTTTACCTTATTTATTTGGTGAAGCGCCATATTTTGAGGGGATATTTGTACTAATAGTACCCAAATAAGCAGCAGGGTTAGGTGTCATTGTCGGCAGTGGGGAGGAGATGATTTTACAAGTGAGAGAAGTAAAAGCACATGAGGGAAGAGGGCCCTGCTCGTCTACCGAAAGGCTCCGGCTATCTGACAGAAGCAAAGTTAAAATAATTAATACATTCTTTCCGACATCCTGGCTGCCCCCTCCGGGAGGGAACGGCCAGGTCGGCTTAGCAGGGGGGCGTGGCCGGGCACATTACACAGCGTTTAGGGGCGGGGTTGCATAATTTTGGCCCCACCCCCGCTACACAATGCCGAGATATTCGGAATTGTAAAGCAGGGGGCGGGATCATGATGATGCAATTCAGCGCAATTGCGTCATCAGCCCCCCCACTGTGTGTGTTTGTGGCTGCATTGCTGGGGGGGACTGGAGGGGCCGGGAGGCTTGCTTACTTTTCCGGGGGGCTGGGAGCGGAACACGATTTTCGGTAGGCTACCGGCCAGACTGCGAGAATAGGCATGAATGAGTTAATACAATATCCTAGCAATGAACAAGACGCCATCCCACCTAGAAGCTGGAAACATACATGCCAATATTACTGTACATGTATAGAATCTCCTCCTCCCCGAGTATCTACAACATATCATTCTCCCATGGAGAACTAACTCACAGCTAGCCCGGTTCAGTTTGTATCGGTTCTTTGCAGAATTGTCAAGGTCAACTCGTAAAATAGGAATTATTCAAACACCAGCCAACAAACGTGTTGTGCATGAGGGAGAAACAGGTAGCTTGGCTCATAAAACACTAGAAAGTGCTCATTTATAGCTTGCAGCTATGTAACACAGGCTGCCATCAGCTGGTGCCTGAAATCCCAAGGGAGCCTTGTGATACATGGGTGACAGAGTAGCTCCACCTACTGGCGGATCGGGTAACTGTAACAGGAGGTAAGTACACCCTGCTAGGACATCTAGCAGTGACGCTGCACTGCAACTCACACAGGGTCATGCATCAACCAAATGACATTATTTCTTTAACAAACGCCCTTGAATTAATCGCTGTCCGCACAAACAGACGCACGCTCTCCCTAATGTTTTGTAGAAGTCCATGACCATTTGTTTGACTGCTCATGTGGACGAATGTAAAATTATCATGTTTACTATTATCGTACATTAATTTCCACTTTTACTTTTTCTTCTCCTATGATATATCTTCTTAGAGTCTCATCTATGTCTTACCGTCTTACGTCATGAGACGAGATGATATCACACAGCTGGATTTCCTGTAAGGGCGTTTTAACGAGAAAAGCGCTTCTTTGAAAATAATGTCTGACACATGATTTCCGTCACCTCTGTGGATTGGAGGGGAAAGGCTCCGCGGCCCATCTACACTGGAAATACCTTCCTAAACATGGTAAGGCGCAACGGAATATACTAAATGTTACTAGACAGATAAATGTGCAACCCTGTTTTATATCTCACCCAGCAACACAAAATGTAATTATTTATTTATTTATTAACAGTTTCTTATATAGCGCAGCATATTCCGTTGCGCTTTACAATTGGAAACATTAATAGAACAAAACTGGGTAATAACAGACAGCTATATAGGTAGGAAGGCCCTGCTCGCAAGCTTACAATCTATAATGTTTGTATGTGGGTATTAATTGCGCATTCTATAGGCTGTATGTACAGCAGAAGAGGTAAATAATATTATTTTTACCCACTTTTAGATTATGCCCACGGCACATTGGTGCCCTACTGTGGCACTGGTTGGCGATGTTTCCAAATACTGTGCACTGGGCATGCAACTTGAAATGTAAAATAAGCGTTGTGTTAGTACTCAGTTTGTGCGGTATGCAAATGTCCCTTAAAGTTTGTAAATAAGAGGAATAACTGGGATTTTTGCACGCGTTTCCCGAAGTTCTCAGTGCTAGGGAGGCGTTAAATTGAAGTCACCATGTTACACTAATGTCTGGCTGCATTTTGTTTGGGAGAGACATGGCTTTCCCAAGGACAATAAGCAAATGAGCCCTGCTGGGCACAAGGCAGAGGCTTTATCCCACGCTCAGCAATGCCTTAGTAACCACAGCGGACAGAGCGCCAGACGGCAGAGCTGGATGTCATGGCAAGGCTGGCACGTCTTTCACGCTCACCACAATAATGCTGGAAGTTCAGAGGAAATCCTCGTCTAAGTCTCTTTTTCCGAGACGAATGACAGGCTGATAGTTAACCCCATACTTGTCTTCTCTCCCGGAATGTCTGGGTGTAGACAACCTTACCGGAATAGCGTTTATCACGGCTTCTTTCTATTTAATATGAGGGAAACTGCGGAGATATAATAGATTTCTGCCGCAGTCCCTCCATTTGCGCATTGCATAGTAACCCCATAGCCTGTGAGGTGTGACCAATTCGTCACTTAGCTACGCAGTTTGAGCTAAAAACATAATGCAATTTCAGGAGGACGCCGTGCGTAATTACTGTGCGATCTGGTGTCTGAAGTCTGCTTCCGAGTCTGCTTCCGAGTATTATGCACATGTGCAAGCTTTTCCGGCTCGTGCACGTGCAAAATGGCCCACAGGGAAGAAAAAATGGCCGGGGGAGTCCGCAGCCAGCGTTATGCTGATTGCAGAAGGTAAAACTATACTGCAGGAGAGGCACAGCACAAACATCTGTCTCATGGGTGAGTCGGGGGCATGTCAGTAAAAGCTGTTGGGTTCTCATTGCAGAGCCGCAGCCTCAGAGGTCATATTCAGACAGAAACACGGCACCCGCCTTAGGGCAACTGCAAGTGTCCGTGCAGCAAGAGATGGTCCCATTTTATTTTTGAGGTTCCCAATTTTCATGGAATTCCAGCCCTGGCCTTTTCAGTTTGGGGCTGATTGTGTACCCCACACTAGGGGGCCTTTTCGATAATTAACATTCTAACTTGCCTCGGTTGCCTGAGCAATTTATCATTGCTCTGGCGCGGTGACAGCTGATGCGAAATCAGCTGTCCCCGCGAGTGGCTTCACTGCTCCTTTTCGGAGGTCAAGCATGCGGACAAGAGCACCGACGTCCAGCGGAAGGAGCCGGACAGGGGCGGGGGGATCCGAAGGGATCCCTCTTCACAACCCGGATCTCTTTCCCTCCTCTTTGCCATCTCATGGTAAATGCTCCTGCAGTCAAGCTCTGAAAATATAATATTTTCGGAGCTTGATGAATTCTGTCCCCATACTAGTGTATGGGGACAGCGGCGATTCCGGGAGAGAAAGATAAGCAGGAGATATCTGTGATACTAGTGTATGGGGACAGCGGCCATTCCGGGAGAGAAAGGTAAGAAGGAGATATCTGTGATACTAGTGTATTGGGTCAGCGGCCATTCCGGGAGAGAAAGGTAAGCAGGAGATGTCTGTGATACTAGTGTATGGGGACAGCGGCCATTCCGGGAGAGGAAGGTAAGCAGGAGATATCTGTGATACTAGTGTATGGGGACAACGGCCATTCCGGGAGAGAAAGGTAAGCAGGAGATATCTGTGATACTAGTGTATTGGGTCAGCGGCCATTCCGGGAGAGGAAGGTAAGCAGGAGATGTCTGTGATACTAGTGTATGGGGACAGCGGGCCATTCCGAGAGAGGAAGGTAAGCAGGAGATATCTGTGATACTAGTGTATGGGGACAGCGGGCCATTCCGAGAGAGGAAGGTAAGCAGGAGATATCTGTGATACTAGTGTATGGGGACAGCAGGCCATTCCGGGAGAGACAGGTAAGCAGGAGATATCTGTGATACTAGTGTATGGGGACAGCGGCCATTCCGAGAGAGGAAGGTAAGCAGGAGATATCTGTGATACTAGTGTATGGGGACAGCGGGCCATTCCGAGAGAGGAAGGTAAGCAGGAGATATCTGTGATACTAGTGTATGGGGACAGCGGGCCAGGCCATTCCGAGAGAGGAAGGTAAGCAGGAGATATCTGTGATACTAGTGTATGGGGACAGCAGGCCATTCCGGGAGAGACAGGTAAGCAGGAGATATCTGTGATACTAGTGTATGGGGACAGCGGCCATTCCGGGAGAGGAAGGTAAGCAGGAGATATCTGTGATACTAGTGTATGGGGACAGCGGGCCATTCCGGGAGAGACAGGTAAGCAGGAGATATCTGTGATACTAGAGTATGGGGACAGCGGGCCATTCCGGGAGAGAAAGGTAAGCAGGAGATATCTGTGATACTAGTGTATGGGGACAGCAGGCCAATCCGGGAGAGGAAGGTAAGTAGGAAATATCTGTGATATCTCCTGCTTTACCTTCTTGATGAATGGTCTGATAACTTAATTTTAACAATTGCAGATGAAAATGATGATGAATAGGCCCCTATGTGTCTTCCTGTTATAGCATTATCCACCTTCCTGGTTCAGCCCGGTGCTGGTTATAGGAAAATCGGAGGAACCACACATCGTTTCCCTCCTATTTTCCCATACCAGTCCAGGCTGAGAGGTCAAACATTCCCCCGATTTCCTAGTGAAGTGGTCAGTATGAGAAGATAATTGCTGGTTATCGCGGGATCCGTAGGGAAGGAGAAGAGCTAAAATGACACAGTTTGAGTCATTTATTTATTAACAGTTTCTTATATAGCGCAACAAATTCTGTCGCGCTTTTCCATTTGAATTAACATTATAGTGAGTTGTAAAAGACATACATACATACATAAAAGACATACATAAGGGTAAGAGGGCCCTGCTCGCAAGCGTACAATCTATAGGGAAATAGGTGTTGATACACAAGGATAGGTGCTACATATTGCAAATTGGTCCAGCCCGATTGCAGATGTTTTTGGTGGGCTGTATAATCCAATCACACTGGAAAGTTGGCCTAGGGTTAGGAGGATGTTAAATTGAAGAAAGTGGGAGTACCCCTGATCACCTCCAACAGGGCATCCCAGTTCAGAAGTATGTCGACCATAGGTCCAGCAGGGAAGCATGCAGTAGTCAGGACCGCATGTCAAGGAGCCCCCTGAAAGGGTTGACCCTACTCCCCACACTGTGGATATGCCCTGTCACCCCAAATCACCAACAGCTGGGCAGTGTGTGCTGCCACGAACCATCTAAGAGACATTTAACTTCCAGGAGCACTGTGCCTCCTACTGGCAACTACCACCCCCTATGTGCACACACAGATACAAATAAATGTATTTGTTTCTTCCACCATCCATCCAGCCTCCAGTATTTCTGTTCTACCACAACACATCCACCACAACACACAGCCATCTGCTCCCCCCAACCTCCCCCGTTTTGTTCCCTCCTCTTTCTCCCCACCAATACACACACACAACCAAGGAGCGCACGTACCCTCCAATCTTACCATATATTTTGAGATAAGTGAAGAGATGTATTTCGGTGTGGTTTGGTTAATAGCTTTATGCGTGAGTGTAAGTATTTTAAATGGAATACGGTAGAAGACCAGCAGCCAATGGAGGGACTGACAGAGTGGATCAGCAGACACTGAGCGTTTGGTGAGAAAGATCAACCTCGCAGCTGCATTCAAAATGGATTGTAGTGGGGAGAGCCTGTTTTTGGGAAGACCAATAAGGAGACTATTGCAATAGTCAATGCGGGAAATTATGAGTGCGTGTATTAGAGTTTTTGCAGTGTCTTGCGCAAGATATGGTCGAATTTTGGCTATGTTTTTTTTAGATGTATGTAACAGTATTTAGAGACAGATTGAATGTGGGGAACAAAAGACAGTTCAGAGTCAAGGATGACACCTAGGCAGCGAGCTTGTGAGGTGGGGTTGATTGTTGAGTTGTCAACAGTAGTAGAGATTGGCAACTACTATTGGCCAGTGGAAATATAATTAATTCTGTTTTGGATATATTAAGTTTGAGGTGGCGAGATGACATCCAAGATGAAATGCCAGAGAGACATTCAGTGGACCAGCACAGATGGTGACAAATCAGGGGAGGATAGGTAGATTTGAGTATCGTCTGCGTACAGAATATATTGAAAACCAAAATAACTGATTAGTTTGCCAAGAGAGGTGGTATATATTGAGAAAAGCAGAGGACCTAATACTGAACCTTGTGGTACTCCAACTGATAGAGGTAGTGAAGTGGTGGTAGAATCAGAAAAGCGAAAAGTGAAAGAGCGATTAGACAGGTAGGATGAGAACCAAGAAACAGCTGTGTCTTGAAGACCTAGGGATTGTAATGTTTGTACGAGAAGAGAGTGGTCAACAGTGTCAAAGGCAGCAGAGAGATCTAGAAGAATTAGAAGTGAATAATGGCCTTTAGCCTTGGCAGTAACCAGATCATTTACTACCTTAGTGCTGTCTTAGTGGAGTTTTGGGAACGAAAGCCTGACTGAAGTGGGTCCAATAAGTTGTGGGTGTTAAGAAAGTGTGTGAGGCGAGTGCAGTGGCATATCTACAATGGGTGCAGTGTGTGCGGGGCACACGGGCCCCCAGGTCCAGGGGGCCCCCGCTCTGCACACCTTGCACCCATGTTAGTTTAAACTTACCTGTCCGTGGTCCCGTGGCAGGTCTCAGCTTTGCCTAGAACACCGGAAAATGGCAGCTACAGCCATTTTTCCAGTGTTCTGCACATGCGCAGTACACTCTGAGCACACTCTAGTGCCCAGAGTTTACTGTGCATGCACAAAATGCCGGAAAATTGGCCGCGCGGCCATTTTCTCGGCGTACTGCGCATGCGTAGTAGACTCTGAGCACACTCTAGTGCCCGGAGTCTTCTAACGCTCCGGTGGCTGGCCAGCCACATCAGTCGGCTGCCGGCCACCGTGGAGTGAGGAGGGGTCTCCACACAGGGAGTGTACACGGGCCCCCTCCTCTGTTAAGACGCCCCTGGGCGAGTGTAGGCAAGTCTCTCCAGTTGCTTGGAAGGGCAAGATAGCTGGGAGATAGGACGGTAATTTGAGAGAGAGTTAGGGTCAGAATTTTGTTTCTTCAAAATGGAGTGATCACTGCATGCTAGAACAGTGATGGAAATACCAGTAGAGAAAGAGAGATTACAGATTTTAGTTAAGTGTGGAATGAGCACAGGAGACAGAGCTTTACTTTGTGAGGGTCTAGGATCAAGAGGAGAGGTAGTAGAGTAGGAGGATGAGAAGAATATAGCTACTTCATCTTCATTAGTGGGTCAAATGATGAGAACTTGCCACTGGGTTCAGGTAGGGAATTGAACAAGTCCCTGGCTGAGGAAGTGCATACCATTTAATTTCGGATATTATCAATCTTGTTCTTGAAATAGGAAGCGAGATCTTGTGCACTGATAGTAGCAGGTGGGTTGGGTGACGGAGGGGTAAGGAGTGATTTAAATGTATTAAAAAGTCGCTTGGTGTTAGAGGCTTGGGCAGAGATAACAGATTGGAAATATGTCTGTTTGGCATTATCCAGTGCATTACGATAAGAGTGGTAGATCGTCTTATATGTGAGGAAGTCACTTGGAGTATGAGACTTTCGCCGCTGATGTTCTACTTTACGTGAGAGTTTTTGTAGGTGTCCTGTGAATTTGGAATGCCACGGTTGACGTCTAAGTCTACGCGTGTGATGGGTAGCTGGAGCTACTTCATCAAGGTCTAGTTCTAGGGTCTGGTTCAGGTGTGATACAGCAGTCTCAGGAGAAGTGAAATTAGAAAGAGGTAAGAGTGATTGTTGCAGAGAGGTGGATAGTTGTTCAAAATTAATAGCATTAATATCTCTGCGGGTTTTAGGAGGTTTGGTTGATTTGCTTGGCATTGAGGTTGATGTAATGGAGGAGAGTGTGCAGCTGATAAGGTTATGATCTGAGAGAGTGAAAGGAGAATTAGTGAAATCAGAGACTGAGCATAGTCTGGTAAATACAAGATCAAGGCAGTGGCCCTCTTGATGAGTAGAGGAGTCAGTCCATTGGGAAAGGCCAAGAGAGGAGGTTAAGGAGAGAAGTTTGGAGGCATAAGGGGATTGTGGACTGTCAATGGGGATATTGAAATCACCCATAATAATGGTGGAGATGTCAGAGGATAGGAAGTGAGGGAGCCAGGCAGAAAAATGTTCCAGAAATTGATTGGGTGGTCCAGGTGGACGATAGATAGCAGCAATGCGCAGAGAGAAAGGAGTGAAAGTCCTAATAGAATGTGCTTCAAATGATGTAAATGTGAGTGAAGGTACCTGTGGAATAACTGTGTATGTAAAAGATTGGGACAGTAGTATTCCTACTCCACCTCCTTTACTATTACCAGGCCTGGAGGTGTGTGTGAAGTGTAGGCCACCATGTGAGAGCGTTGCAGGGGAGGAAGTGTCTGTTTGTGTGAGCCATGTTTCTGTTATTGCCAGAAGGTTGAGGTTATTTGATATAAAGAGGTCATGGACGGATGTTAGTTTGTTGCAGACAGAGCGTGCATTCCATAAGGCACATTTCAGTATTTTGGAGGGTGGTGGGAGGCATGTGATGTGTCTGAGGTTTGCTGGATTTATATTCCGTTGTGAGTAGGGCATGAGGGTAGGGCCTGGATTTGGTGATATGTCACCAGCTAATAGAAGTAGAAGGAGAGAGATATAAATATAGTTCTGGGTTTTGCAAGAAAGTTTTTTATGGTGACAGGTTGTGGATGTTATTGTCAATTTAGAAAGATAAGTAAATAGCTCATGTGTGTTCAGAAGAGGAGAGCAGATTATTGAGGCTGCAATGTGTACAGAGGGGAGAGCTGCAGGGAGAGTGAAGGCCCTAGAGAAGATGCCATGGAGTGAAATAAGAATGAATAATATTTGATTTAGATTAAAAAGAGAAAATCCTTAGATACAAATACTTATAGTTTGCATTTAGAAATGACCTGTTTTTGATGTTGTTCAATGTTTGTTCAACTGTTTTTTAACTGTTCATTTTGATACTTTATGCATAGGATACTTCATGCATGATGCCCAGCTCAATGGAGCCCAGCTCTCTTAGATCTGACTAGTAAAATATACTGTGGCTGATTAACATTTCAGTCCCGTCCTCTCCTCAATGGTACCGATTCTCCCAAGTGGTCAGCTGCATCTCCTTCCCGGGCTTCTCCCAAAGAGGAGAATTCAAATGTCGGCAGTACCTCTCCCAAACTCGCTTATTGGGTCGGGTTTTGGTCGGTTTACAAACAGACCATTAGTAAATCTGCTTTGTCTCATCTTGTTTATGTAAAAACATTGATCGTTGGTCCACTGTTCTAAAGTCGTCTTTTTTGTCATTTTACCCCAGTTTTGCCTTTAGTAAATGGTCTGTTTGCAAAATCAACGAAAAATCACCCAAAAACCAACCTTTTTGTAAATTTACCCCATTATCTCTCTCCACTTTATCCCTCTCCAAGGTTTGATAAATCTCCCCCTGAAAGGAAAAATAAAAATCACTGTTATCGCTACTTGCTAATAAATGCGCTGATAGATGTATAGTAAAAACCTGACAAACGCACAATGACATGATGAGAGGGGGAACGGATCAATCCCTGAGGGTGTCTGCAGAAAGAGAGGCTTCCCCCCCCCATTACTGCAGCCACTCACTGAGCGGGGACCCGCAGCTTACCACAGGGCTGAGCACGCAGTTTGTACCGCGTTCCCTTCGGCCGGCTGTATGTGAGGAGACTGCAATGGTGCCGTGTTCAGCTCTCACTATTGTGGAAACAGTCACAAAATGACTGGAAGGACACAGGACCTCATTCAGAGCCGGACGCTATTTGCGCTCGCTTGTTCAGAAAATAGGGGTGGCTATTCAAATGAACCGTTCGCTCTTTGCGGTCTGTTCACGCCTCTAGGTCTGAACGAGTGAACCAAACATGCGGTCGTTTTTTGGAAAACTACGCCCCCTGGCCGCTCGCATCCTACGTCATGTCTGCTATTTATTAGATTAATCGAGTACATCGACCAGCGTATGAACTGCTCGCTATTCTTGTGGTTGGTTTTTCCTACCGCAATCTTGCGAGCAGTTCTGGCTATAAAATAACCCAGTGACGTGGTCAATGACGCTGCTGTATTAATTATGCACACCCATAAAATGCCCGTTTTGACCTTTAAGCATGCCTGCGTTCGGATCTCCACTCCCCGTTTTCAAGCACCTTCCCCTGTTACCACCCACATACGCCTCCTCATGTCACTCAAAATAGCAGGCATTCGCTATTTAGCGAACAAACGATTTTCGGCCGCACTGACTGGTTCGCGCATGCGTATAATGATCAGTACGCATTAGGGGTGTGCACCGGCCACTTTTCGTGTTTTGTGTTTTGGTTTTGGATCTGGATCTTTCTTCGTGTTTTGGATCTGGATTGGTTTTGCCAAAACCACCCTTCCGTGTTTTGGGTTCTGGGTTTTGTGTTTTGGATCTGTATTTTTTTTTTAAAAAGCATAAAAACAGCTAAAATCACAGAATTTGTTGGTTTCTCTGCTCCTATGCTATTATTAACCTCAATAACCTTAATTTCCACTCATTTCCAGTCTATTCTGAACACCTCACACCTCACAATA
Organism: Taudactylus pleione; assembly: GCA_031769625.1. NCBI lineage: Eukaryota > Metazoa > Chordata > Amphibia > Anura > Myobatrachidae > Taudactylus > Taudactylus pleione. Next base: position 2,382,298 of record JAUIMM010000008.1, on the reverse strand, counting down.
GTGTTTTCATGTCCAAAAGGTTGCACCGAGGTAGCTGGATGACTATGCTAAGCGACACGAGTGGGCGGCACAAACACGTGACCCATCTAGGAGTGACACTGCAGTGGCAGACAGGATGGCAGTTAGAAAAACTAGGCCCCAAACTGTACATAATGCAAAGAAAAAAAAGAAGTGCAAGATGGAATTGTCCTTGGGCCCTCCCACCCACCCTTATGTTGTATAAACAGGACATGCACACTTTAACAAATCAATCATTTCAGCGCCAGGGTCTGCCACACAACTGTGGCTGAAATGATTGGTTCGTTTGGGCCCCCACAAAACAAGCTGGCAATTAATGTGTCCCTGCACAAACTGGCTCTACGGAGGCAAGATGTCATCCTCATCCTCCTCATCCACCGATTCCTCACCCTCTTCAGTGTGTACATCCTCATCCTCACAAAGTATTAACTCGTCCCCACTTGAATCCACCACCACAGGTCCCTCTGTACCTTCTGGAGGCTGGTCTCCCTGGAAGAGCTGATAATTCATTTTGATGAACATCATCTTCTCCACATTCTGTGGAAGCAACCTCCTACGCCTTTCGCTGACAAGGTTCCCGGCTGCACTAAACACTCTTTCGGAGTACACACTGGAGGGGGGGCAACTCAGGTAAAATAGAGCCAGCTTGTACAGGGGCCTCCAAATTGCCTCTTTTTCCTGCCAGTACAGGTATGGACTGTCTGACATGCCTACTTGGATGCTGTCACCGATGTAATCCTCCACCATTCTGTCAATGGTGACAGTATCATATGCAGTGACAGTAGACATGTCAGAAATTGTTGCCAGGTCCTTCAGTCCGGACCAGATGTCCAAACTTGGTCCTGCCTGCCCTGCATCACCGCCAGCGGGTTGCTTAGGATACCTAAGTTTTTTCCTGGCAGCCCCAGTTGCGGGAGAAAATGAAGAAGGAGCCGTTGACGTGTCACGTTCCGCTTCAGCTGACAGTGTGTTCACCAGCAGGTCTTTGCACCTCTGCAGGCTTGTGTCGGCCGGAAAGAGAGACACCACATAGGCTTTAAACCTAGGATCAAGCACGGTGGCCAAAATGTAGTGGTCTGATTTCAACAGATTGACCACCCTGGAATCCTGGCAAAGCGAATGAAGGGCTTCATCCACAAGTCCCACATGCCGAGCGGAATCGCTCCGTCTTAGCTCCTCCTTCACTTTCTCCAGCTGCTTCTGCAAAAGCCTGATGAGGGGAATGACCTGACTCAAGCTGGCTGTGTCTGAACTGACTTCACGTGTGGCAAGTTCGAAGGGCTGGAGAACCTTGCACAACACAGAAATCATTCTCCACTGCGCTTGAGTCAGGTGCATACCCCCTCCTTTGCCTATGTCATAGGTGGATGTATAGGCTTGTATGGCCTTTTGCTGCTCCTCCATCCTCTGAAGCATATAGAGGGTTGAGTTCCACCGCGTCACAACCTCTTGCTTCAGGTGATGGCGGGGCAGGTTCAAGAGTGTTTGCTGGCGCTCCAGTCTTCGGCACGCAGTCGCTGAATGGCGAAAGTGGCCAGAAATTTTTCGGGCCACCCAAAGCGTCTCCTGCACGCCCCTGTCGCTTTTCAGAAAATTCTGCACCACCAAGTTTATTGTGTGAGCAAAACATGGGACGTGCTGGAATTTGCCCAGATGTAATGCCCGCACAATATTGGTGGCGTTGTCAGATATCACAAATCCCCAGGAGAGTCTAAGTGGGGTAAGCCACTGGGCGATGATTTCCCTCAGTTTCTCTAAGAGGTTGTCGGCGGTGTGCCTCTTACTGAAACCGGTGATACACAGCGTAGCCTGCCTTGTAACGAGCTGGCGTTTCTCAGATGCTGCTACTGGTGACGCTGCTGCTGTTGCTGCGTAAGGTGATACATCTACCCAGTGGGCTGTCACAGTCATATAGTAATTAGTCTGCCCTGTTCCACTTGTCCACATGTCCGTGGTTAAGTGGACATTGTGTACAACGGCATTTTTCAGGACACTGAGGACACTTTTTCTGACGTTTCTGTACAGTCTCGGTATCGCCTGCCTAGTGAAGTGGAATCTAGACGGGATTTGGAACCGGGGACACACTACCTCCATCAATTGTCTAAATCCCACTGCACTAATGGCGGATACCGGACGCACATCTAACACCAACATAGCAGTCAAGGCCTCAGTTATACGTTTTGCTTCAGGATGACTGCTGTCGTACTTCATCCTCCTCGCTAAGGACTGTTGGAGGGTCAATTGTTTAGTAAAAGTAGTGGTGTTCCTACTTCCTCTCTGGGATGATGAACGACTCCCAGCAGCAGCAACAGCAGCAGCGGCAGCAGTAGGCGTAGCAATGCAGGATCCTCCAGAGGAATCCCGGATAGGAGAGTCAGTCATGCCAGTGACATGGCCTGCAGGACTACTTCCGATCCTGACTAAGGAGGAAATTGACGAGGAGGGAGTTGACGGTGTGGTTTGCAGGCGCTTGGATACAACAGGACAACGGGATTTAGGTGTCCCTGGACTGCTTACGGTCTTAGCCAAAGTTTCTGAACTTGACAGTAACTTTTTATGAACGCGCTGCAGGTGCCGTATAAGGGAGGATGTTCCTAGGTGGTTGACGTCCCTACCCCTACTTATTTCACCTTTACATATGGTACATATGGCAAGACAGTTGTTGTCCGGATTTGGATAGAAATATTGCCAGACCAAAGAGGTGGAATGTTTGGTCTTCTGCCCAGGCATGACCGTGATGGGCTTTTTCATCCCACGGACAACAACTGTCTCCCCCGGAGCCTGATTTAAACAAACCACATCACCATCAGAATCCTCCTCGCCAACTTCCTCCTCAGCGCCAGCTACACCAGTATCCTCATCCTGTTGTACTTCAACAGTGACATCTTCAATTTGCATATCAGCAAGTGGACTGTGGGTGCTCCTTTCAGCACTTGCAGGGGGCGTGCAAATGGTGGAAAGAGCCACCTCTTCCCGTCCAGTGCTGGGAAGGTCGCACGCTTGGCACTACTTTGTTGATGCACGTGCGGCTGCTGCGCACACAATTCACAAACACAGAAAATAATTTTTTTTTTGGTTTGGACTGGAGTGTACTCTCGGGGGTTACAGCACCCTTAACGGTCAAGCCAGCCGGCCCTTTACTTATGACACAGGCGCACGCTTGGCACTACTTTGTTGATGCACGTGCGGCTACTGCGCACACAATTCACAAACACAGAAAATAATTTTTTTTTGGTTTGGACTGGAGTGTACTTTCGGGGGTTACAGCACCCTTTAACGGTCAAGCCAGCCGGCCCTTTACTTATGACACAGGCGCACGCTTGGCACTACTTTGTTGATGCACGTGCGGCTACTGCGCACACAATTCACAAACACAGAAAATAATTTTTTTTTTGGTTTGGACTGGAGTGTACTTTCGGGGGTTACAGCACCCTTAACGGTCAAGCCAGCCGGCCCTTTACTTATGACACAGGCGCACGCTTGGCACTACTTTGTTGATGCACGTGCGGCTACTGCGCACACAATTCACAAACACAGAAAATAATTTTTTTTTTGGTTTGGACTGGAGTGTACTCTCGGGGGTTACAGCACCCTTAACGGTCAAGCCAGCCGGCCCTTTACTTATGACACAGGCGCACGCTTGGCACTACTTTGTTGATGCACGTGCGGCTACTGCGCACACAATTCACAAACACAGAAAATAATTTTTTTTTGGTTTGGACTGGAGTGTACTTTCGGGGGTTACAGCACCCTTTAACGGTCAAGCCAGCCGGCCCTTTACTTATGACACAGGCGCACGCTTGGCACTACTTTGTTGATGCACGTGCGGCTACTGCGCACACAATTCACAAACACAGAAAATAATTTTTTTCTTGGTTTGGACTGGAGTGTACTTTCGGGGGTTACAGCACCCTTAATGGTCAAGCCAGCCGGCCCTTTACTTATGACACAGGCGCACGCTTGGCACTACTTTGTTGATGCACGTGCGGCTACTGCGCACACAATTCACAAACACAGAAAATATTTTTTTTTTGGTTTGGACTGGAGTGTACTTTCGGGGGTTACAGCACCCTTTAACGGTCAAGCCAGCCGGCCCTTTACTTATGACACAGGCGCACGCTTGGCACTACTTTGTTGATGCACGTGCGGCTACTGCGCACACAATTCACAAACACAGAAAATAATTTTTTTTTTGGTTTGGACTGGAGTGTACTCTCGGGGGTTACAGCACCCTTAACGGTCAAGCCAGCCGGCCCTTTACTTATGACACAGGCGCACGCTTGGCACTACTTTGTTGATGCACGTGCGGCTACTGCGCACACAATTCACAAACACAGAAAATAATTTTTTTTTTGGTTTGGACTGGAGTGTACTCTCGGGGGTTACAGCACCCTTAACGGTCAAGCCAGCCGGCCCTTTACTTATGACACAGGCGCACGCTTGGCACTACTTTGTTGATGCACGTGCGGCTACTGCGCACACAATTCACAAACACAGAAAATAATTTTTTTTTGGTTTGGACTGGAGTGTACTTTCGGGGGTTACAGCACCCTTTAATGGTCAAGCCAGCCGGCCCTTTACTTATGACACAGGCGCACGCTTGGCACTACTTTGTTGATGCACGTGCGGCTACTGCGCACACAATTCACAAACACAGAAAATAATTTTTTTTTTGGTTTGGACTGGAGTGTACTTTGGGGGTTACAGCACCCTTTAACGGTCAAGCCAGCCGGCCCTTTACTTATGACACAGGCGCACGCTTGGCACTACTTTGTTGATGCACGTGCGGCTACTGCGCACACAATTCACAAACACAGAAAATAATTTTTTTTTTGGTTTGGACTGGAGTGTACTTTCGGGGGTTACAGCACCCTTAACGGTCAAGCCAGCCGGCCCTTTACTTATGACACAGGCGCACGCTTGGCACTACTTTGTTGATGCACGTGCGGCTACTGCGCACACAATTCACAAACACAGAAAATAATTTTTTTTTTGGTTTGGACTGGAGTGTACTTTCGGGGGTTACAGCACCCTTTAACGGACAAGCCAGCCGGCCTTTTACTTATGGGACACAGGCGCACGCTTGGCACTACTTTGTTGATGCACGTGCGGCTACTGCGCACACAATTCACAAACACAGAAAAAAATTTTTTTTTTGGTTTGGACTGGAGTGTACTTTCGGGGGTTACAGCACCCTTAACGGTCAAGCCAGCCGGCCCTTTACTTATGACACAGGCGCACGCTTGGCACTACTTTGTTGATGCACGTGCGGCTACTGCGCACACAATTCACAAACACAGAAAATAATTTTTTTTTGGTTTGGACTGGAGTGTACTTTCGGGGGTTACAGCACCCTTTAACGGTCAAGCCAGCCGGCCCTTTACTTATGACACAGGCGCACGCTTGGCACTACTTTGTTGATGCACGTGCGGCTACTGCGCACACAATTCACAAACACAGAAAATATATTATTTTTTTAGCACTTGGGGGGAGCACCCCTGATGGACAGAGCACCCCCTGGACAACACTACAGCACCCCTTTAGGACTGGGACACTGCACAGGACTTTGGAGTGGACACAGCCCCTATGGAGAACTGACTGCACAACACAGTCCAGCCAGCCCCTATGGACTTTGAAGTAGTGGACACAGCCCCTATTAACAACAGCAGCACAGCACAACACAGCCAGCCCCTATGGACTTTGAAGTAGTGGACAACAGCAGCACTACACTACCCTACACTACACAGCACTAACTCCCACCCTCCCTCTTCACTGTCCACAGCCGAGTGAGAAAATGGCGCCGACGCGGGTACCTTATATAGGATCCAAAACCCGCGAGACTCGGAAGGCGGGATGATGACGTTTTGCCTCGATGTCAGATCCGAGTCAGGCGGGAAAAGTCGAGCCTGACTCGGATCGGACTCGGATCGGGGGGGCTCGGGGGGGTTCGGATTTCAGAAATCCGAACCCGCTCACCCCTAGTACGCATGCGCAGTTGTGCAAACATCGCTCGGAACGAACGAGCGCCCGCTTACGAGCGGCTCTGAATCAGGCCCACAGATCCTTAAAGGGACATAGAGCTCAGGTGTATATACTGAAGACACTGCACGTAAATACGTGTACATACATTGTTCACTGGTCATTTCATCTGTAACATTTTTGTATGGCTGTTCGACTATCAACAGCAACAACTGCACGCAGCTGTCCACATCCAAAGTATGCAAATCCCGCCATCGTTACCAAGACATTAGCACGCCCACTATGTCTTGCCGTGCGATCGCGCTATGAAATTAGACGCCCACCAGTCTGACACAAGACGCCCACTTTCCCTTAGCGACATACGTCATCTCCAGGAAGTGTATTCAACAATCATAACATCGGCTGACATCGGACCCATACGCAGCACTTGTGGCTGACCATACCCTACCGCAAGCCCTGCCAGTGCTGCTGTGTGTAATTCAGCCATGTGACTTGTATGCTGACGATGCGTCTTAATTATGTACGCTGCTGAAACGACGTTCAGATGCACAGACACGCCTGTGTTCGCACCACCACACCTCCGTACCATCGACCACCCCGTCACCACCCACAAACGGCACAGAGCTGGTTGGCTGGTACTTCATCTCCGTTCACTTTATCTCCGTTCAAGGCTTAGTAAATAGACCCATGTGTGTAAACTAACAGGACGAGGGGAGAACTTCTTAGGGCGCGTTTGTAAGCTGACACTGGTTTTATCAATATTCCACAAATTTCACCACAATTTGGAACAATACATAAAATAAAGGAATGGAATAGACAAAAAATGCGGCGCTAAATAGGAAATATATAATAGTACGTCCCTTTTAACTTCAAAAAATTTCCTTCCCAGCAGACAAAGGGGCCTATTCATCAACACTAAAATAACGTTTTTAAGGACATTTTCCTTAAATAACGTTATTTTGGTATTCATGAACAGACTTAACACAGGAGATATCACAGATATCTCCTTGCTAAGTCCCCCTGCGTTAATTTCCACACTCCCCATACATTAGTACATTAGTACATTGGTACATTAGTATGGGGATGTCGAAATTATAGTATTCATCAAATTCCGAAAATTATAAATTTTCGGAATTTGATGCAGTTACTATTCGCCACTGTGAGGTGGCGAATAGCAGAATCCACTTACCTGTATCCGCGTGTGCAGGTCCCCCGACGAGTCCCTCCGGCGCTCTGCTCCGTCCTCAGGCTCCGGAGGCTGGTCGGACATGTGTGCTCCCCAGCAGAGCACAAGAAAGTTTAGAAAAAGAAAAAAAAGTTTTTTTTTTTTCTAATCTGTCATGTGGTCTGCTGGGAAACCACATGACAGACCAGCAGGACGGAGCCGGAGGTGGCTGCGCGGACAGGTAAGTTGGGGGGGAAGGTGAGCGGAGGGGGGAGCGGGGTGGGAGGGGTCGGGGGGGTACGAAACTTACCGCATCTGTAGGCAGTGCTGTGCATGCGCTGGTTTTACAGATGTAACAGCGCATGCGCAGCACTGTTTCCAGATGCGATAAGGTAGTGTAGGCAGGAAAAGTATCTATTTCCCGATAAGCTGTCATCGCAAAAATGACAGGTACCGGAATAGATACTTATGGAGAGGAGGAATGATGAATTCCACCTATAATTAGCTAGAACTCCATGAGAGTTCTAAAGCTAATTATCTCCAGAGATTTTTAACGTTTAATGAATAGGCCCCAAAATCAACTGGAAATTCTCTCCTTCTTTTTGCAACAGATCATATGTGACAGATATATGCAATAAAATACATCTTTATAAGGTTGGCGTACCCAACTCACTTCTGTGTCTCATAAATGAAAATAAAAAAAGGTATCTTTTGTCCTTCTGATTATTACACTTCAATTGGATCTGTGCGGGTTTTCTTAAATAATAATGAAACATCATTTTGTCTTTTGACTTGTCCTTTTTGTCAATAAAAAAACATCCTTTTGATTTTACTGCTCACTGAATCATATTACGGAGAATCCTGCTGGAAAAGTGACACTACTGCAAATTCTGAAAAGATACCTTGATAGGAGTTTCATCGCTTTGCTCCATGTGAGTTGGGGTATGAACCCACTTTTTCCAGACAAAAGATACCTTTATGTGTTTTAACATCTGCAACATAGTGTGAGTTGGGGTACGCTAATTGCTAATTGATATTTCAACTAATTAAGAAAACCCGCACAGATCCAATTGGGTACGCCAACCTTATAAAGATGTATTTTATTGCATATATCTGCCACATATGATCTGTTGCAAAAAGAAGGAGAGAATTTCCAGTTGATTTTGTCTGCTGGGAAGGACATTTTTTGAAGTTAAAAGGGACGTACTATTATATATTTCCTATTTAGCGCCGCATTTTTTGTCTATTCCATTCCTTTATTTGATAGACCCGTGTGTGTGTCGCTGTAAATTGTGTCATTGTGACAGGCTGGAAGTTCAACAAGATGGTGCGATTCACCATGACGTCATGACGTCTCTCCCATAGTGCGCATGGGGAGAGCCGGAAGCTGGAGTTCAGGAGAGAACTCCAGCCTCCGACTATCGCAGCGCTGCAGGTAAGGAGCCGGGTGCCCGCTGGTAATAGCATCTCAGTGAGCGTCCGGCTTGGAGCCCCCCCTGCGGCGCCTGGTTGGAGGACACTGGCGCCGTGTGCAGTGGCGCACCCGGTGCACGTGCACCTCCAGCCCCCCCTAGTTGCGGCCCTGCCAGAATGATCCTCTGTACAGAAGCTCACTCTGACCTGGCCAAACGCTGAGCTGCCGATCGGAGCTGAGCTCCGATCACGGCAGCACTGTGGGGCCAGCGGCAGGCGGGGGGCTGCGCCGGTTTGGGGGGGCAGCAGCAGAGCCGTCAGATGCCTCTGGGTATTCCAGTCGCCTCTAGGCATTTGCCTATAATGCCTATGCCTAGGGCCGGCTCTGTCTGACCCAGAGGTTGGAGCAAGGCTCCAAACTAGATCGAACCCGGAATTTAGCCGGTGCCAACCCAAGAAATTGGCGCCGTTCATACTGGACTCGGGTCTGCAGTGACATGTCTCTTCCGGCATGGAAGTGGACGCTTGGAGATGACGTAATCTCCAAGCACCACTGAGGCACCACTGAAGCCACAGATTGGCCGGGATGCTGCGCGCTCCAGGTCATCGTGACCCGGATCACGCCATTTACACTGCAGGGTTTCATGGGTTTTTCCCGTGTTAAATTCTGCAAGTTACCTGGGTTGCATTGCCGGGTCACTCGACCCAGCAATCCAGCCCTTTCCCATTTTACACCAAAAAGCTACCCGGGTTAACCCTGCAATAACCTGGGTTTTAGCTCCGGTGTAAAAGGGGTATTATCTACACTACCGGGAGCCTCGGGCTTTAAAGCTGAAAATCAGTAAGCATGAGGGCGATATACAGTAGAGCGCGATTTGGGTTTGGTCGCAATGAGGCACAGTCTCTCGCTATAATCCTGGTCTCTGCAGGTGGTTGAGGCTTTGAAGTGGGATAATTGGAGGGCTGACATGTAATTTGTGTTCGTCTCACACTGTTTATTGATGAAGTAGTATTTATCTTGGATTTGCTCATACGTACATCAGTACAGCTGCAAATCATTTGACGTTTTCACCATGGAAACTGCAGGGCAGATTCACAAACCTGTTTCTATAAATGGATTTTACTTGACAAAATTGTCCAAATGACCTTTTACTGCTATACTAATAAGTATTACAACGTAGTAACGAGGCTGATAATGACACCAGCTCTTCCCTGCTGCCGTCTGTCTCAGTCTACTTCAGCCAATAGATAAAAATTCTTTCTGAGCCAAGGAACAAAATGATACATTGCTCTAAAATTGATTCCTAGAATGCCCCATCGTCTGCTTTGCCAAAAAAGCTGATTATATTACTCTGTGGTAATTTATTTAAACAAATTTGCAGCTGTAATTACAAAGAACCCTTTCCAGTTAAAATTATCTTCTCTTAGGCTGGGTACACACGTAAAGATTATCTGTCCAACCAGCCAACTAGTTGATTGGTTGGAATGAAAATCTGGTAATGTATGGGAGTAACTGACAATCAGCAATTTGCTCCCAAACACCAGAAAATGGCCAAAAACTGTTGTTTGAACAAATTGTTTAGATCAAACATTTAACAAACTTGTCTGACGCCATTTTCATCTGTTTTCTGGCATTTAGGAGCAAATTGCTGATCATCAGTTACTCCCATACGTTACCAGATTTTCATTCCAACCAATCAACTAGTTGGATGGTTGGACAGAAAATCTTTACGTGTGTACCCAGCCTAAAGCTGGCCATCCACTATACAATTTTCTGTCAGCTATCTGTCCAATCTGTCTGGTTGGAATGAAAACCTGGTAATGTATGGGAGCAAATGACCAGAGCCGAAGCTAGGCATTTTGGTGCCCTGCGCCAAAAAGAGCAGTGGCGCCCCCCTATATTTTAAACAGGGTGAGCGTGCAACGAAGGCATGAGCCAAAAATAAAGGGGGGTGTGGATCACCGGGATGGGATGTGGCCACACAAAAATACCAGATCACATTACAACGCACGTTAGTGTCCGTTATTCACAATACACAACACAGTAGTACCCCAAACCCCTTTATACATGTTACGCCTCGCAGTAGTACCCCTTATACATATTAGGCCACACAGTATAACCCCTTATACATGTTACACCACACAGTAGCGCCCCTTATACACATTATGCCACACAGTGGTGTCCCTTTTACATATTATGCCATATAAAGACCCTTATACATTTTACGCTACACAGGAATGCCCCTTCTACTGTACATGTTATACCACCCAATCACAGCCGTCTTACTGCCCCTATTTATAGCTATTATTGCCCCTAATCACAGCCCACACTGCTCCTCGCTCCCAGCTCACTACCCTCCTCACACAGCCCCCACTCATAGCTCACTACCCTCCTCACACAGCCCCCACTGTGAAGCATCTCCTTCTAGACCTAAGCCTCAGTTCACACCATGGGGGAGATGTATTAATGGCAATATCGCCGATGCGATGCATCCCCCCCGACTTCGCGTACATACCACGGTTAATTACCGCGGTATGTATCAAGAATATCGCAAAGAACAGCTCTCTCGATGAGAGCTGTCCTTTGCAATGCTGCCGGGCAGAGGGACTTCCGGGTTTAACACCCAAAAGTCCTTTTGATCATGCGCAGAAGGACGCGGGCCGCGGGGGCTCATGGGAAGGATCCATTCGGATCCCTCCAAGTCCAGAGCGTCGCGCTAAGAAGCCCACATGCTTCTATTGGATAACGCCACCTGAAGGTGGCATTACCTAGCAACGCGAAGCAGCAGAAATCAGTGCATTCTGCTGCTTAATACATACGGGGAATGCGGTAAAACCCCCGAAAACTGCATTTTCGGGGCTTTTACTGGATTTTCGCCGATGATACATCTCCCCCATGTCTCTGCAGCAACCTCAACCCTGCCCCCATGTCTGTCTATAGCCCTCAGCTCAATCCCTGTGTCTCCCAATAGCCTCAGCCCTCCCTCCTGTGTCTCTATAGCCTCAAACGCTTTCCCCCTTCCCCTTCCTCACTTACCAGGATGATAGATCTTCTACTTGCTCCTCCAGAGTCCTCCTCATTGCCGCGTCGGCGACAGCAGGCTCCTCAGTCATCTGTTATTCATCACGCTGACATCATGAAGTCACGCGCGCAATGCAGAGGAAAAAAACGTTATTGTTCCTGCCGGTCACGTGATTCCGGCCCCGGTAGTCAATGCCGGCATCCTACTAATTACTGCAGTGGCACAGGCACAGGCCAGGACCAATTACAATCACCGGACTGGCCCTGTCATGGGAAGGAAGCAGCTAGAGCTGGGGGGAGCAGCTACGGCCAGGGGGCCCCAGAGAAAAGGGGGCCTGGGGTTACTCGCCACCTGTGCTCCCCCTTAATCCGGCTCTGGGCGAGGGCAGCAGATGTTAAGCCGCCCACACCATCCTCCCTGCGGCCCTCCCCTCTTTCCCTCAGCCAGTGTTAGACACTGAGCCTGCGCTGGCTTTGTTCAGAGGCACTTGGAACATTGTGGTGGGTGGCCGGTTCTGCCCTCAGGGATGCTCCGCTCTGTGTGGCGGCACCAACCGCACCACCCTAGCTATGGCCCTGCAAATGACAGTTGATCACATTGTTTTAAACACTGAAAAAAGGACAAAAAAAATTGTTCAAATTGGTTAAATTGATGTGTTTTAACCAATTTGTCTGAACGACCATATTTGTCTGTTTTCCAGTGTTTGTGAGCAAATGTTAGATCGTCATTTGCTCCCATACATCACCAGGTTTTCATTCCAACCAGCCAGATTGGACAGATATCTGACAGAAAATTGTATAGTGGATGCCCAGCTTTAGGGTCATATTTACTAAAGTGAGATGTTGCCCATAGCAACCAATCAGATTCTACTTAACTAGCGCCTTCTAGAAGATAATAGCTAGAATCTGATTGGTTGCTCTGGGCAACATCTCCACTTCTAAAAACTCTCACTTTAGTAAATATACTCCTTAAACTCCAAGGGTTGACCTTGTGCTCTCTGGGCCTGATTCAGAGCCGCTCGTAAGCGGCCGCTCATTCGCTCTGAGTGATGTTCGCACAACAGCGCATGTGTATGGGTCGTAATGCGCATGCGCAAACCAGTCATTGCAGTCGGAAATCGTGCGCTTGCAAAACAGCGAGGGGCTGCTAATTTGAGTGACAGAATGTACCGGCTGTGGGTGGTAACAGGGGAAGGTGCTTGAAAATGGGGGAGTGGAGACCCGAACGCAGGGGTGCCTAACGGTAAAAAGGGCGTTTAATGGGAGTGCATAATTAGTAAAGGAGCGTCACCGACCACGTCACTGGGTTGTCTTTTAGCCTGAACTGCTCGCAGTGATAGCGGGAAGTAAATCCACCACAAGCACTGCGAGCAGTTCAGATGCCTTTTGATGTACCCGATTAATCTAATAAATACTGGAGTTGACGTGCGATGCGAACGGCAAAGGGGCGTTTTTACAAAATAGCGAGCGCATTTTTCGTTCTCTCGCTCAGACATAGAGGCGTCAACAAACCGCAAAGAGCGAGCGCTCAATTTAAATAGCCGGCCCCTTTTTTGGAATGACCATCCGCAAATAGCGTCCGGCTCTGAATCTGGCCCTTTGTGCAGTCTTCTTATTAACACAGGGCCTGATTCATTACCGATTGCAGCTGCGATTGCGCATGCAATTGGCCAATTTTTGCGTTCTGCGCATGCATCACAGTGCGCGTGCGCCAAGACTCCACTGCGATCGGGACTGCGACCGCAGTGACCACACAGACCCATCGCAGAGTGATTGATAGGAAGTACCATTTGGGGGGAGGGGTGACAGGGGGCCAGGTCGACGAAACGTAGGCGTGTCTGTGCGTTGGAACACCGTTGCAGGGGCGTGCATAAATTAGACACTGTGATGCCATACGCAGCTTGTACTCTCACTGCGTGCGATGAGGTCAGCAATATCTGAGTAAGGTCAGACCTTGTGCAAGTGTGCGTGAGGCTGCGATGGTACTCCATGTTATTACCGATGGTTTTGCAGACTTACAAAGTATTACAGATGTGTGTAAGGTTAAGTGTGGCTTTGAGCAACAGGGGGTGGGGCCACGGTGATGCAATTGGAGCACCATGTCCCCCACCCATCACATGGTTGCCCCCCAGGCTTTTTCTTCCAAAGTTGGCAAGTACGGGCAAGGTGAAGCTAATCACATCAGATTCGGCAAGATAATTAATTCATACCACAAAGCAGAAGTTCACGGAAATCACAGTGATGAGCAATGGTGATGTGAGGCACCCCCTCTCTACATGACATATAACTAGGGCATGCCACATTGCCAGAGCCCCTTTTGGTGCACATGCCAAAGCCACGTGTCCCAAACTCCCCATCCAAATGCTGGAAGGTATGCGAATGACATGGGAGTCACAACTCTATTGCACTTGCAGACTCCTGTGCAACACAAGTATAATAAGGTCTATATAGTTGATCTGTAATAAAGCTAACCTTTGGACTACTGAAGACCTGGTTCCGCTGTTTTGATAAGTCTGGTGGTGTTCTCCTCTAATTCCCTGGGAAAGTTTATGATACAATAAAATTCCAGTTTTAGCAAGTTATGCCACCCCATCAGTACACGGGAAGTGGTGTTTTTACCAACTGAGAATCACCTTCCAAGCCACTGAATAGTAAAGGTAGCTATTGGGAGGTGGAATACGGGCATCAGTATACAGCAGTTTCAAACCACCATGGAAACAATTTTTTTTTGTAAATTTACCCAAAACTGAATTCTTATAAATTGTCAAACTGAAGGGGAATCCAGATGGGGTCTCAAATATCTGCATATCAGGCTACTCACATACCCCAGTAAGCGCTCTGACTCAGCGCAGCCAAAAGACTGATGGAATTACAGCATGTCCTAGATTCTCATTGTCAAGCAACAAATAAAAGGTATTATCTTTTCTTCTTTGACATTTGCCTGTGTAGATTACTGCTTCCTTTGTTCTGTGTGCGTAGTTCTTATATCAATTATGTTTGCAAAGATCTAATAATAGTATTTTGTTGTATTCACTTATATTATTATTAACACCTATTTTTATAGTGACAACATACTCCATAGCACTTTGTAATCTATTGGGCATGGTATAATAATTGAAAAAGAGGGGCCCATGAGCCCTGCGTACCAGATCCAAGATGTATAACTGCGTTGTGGGTGCAATGCAGGAAGTATATAAGAGCGGTATGGACAGAGACTCTGCATCCTTCTGAAGAAGAGCTGAAACGCGTTAAGGACAGCAGAGTCAATTTACTGAGGAGAAGGACCCTGGACCCCCAGTACCAGTTATCGTTGGTTAGTCACTCCTTGACTTGGTCCGGACGGTCAGCATTGCACCCACAACGCAGTTATACATCTTGGATCTGGTACGCAGGGCTCATGGGCCCCTCTTTTTAAAGACATTATTATACCATGCACAATAGGCATTTGTTTGGCTTTATTTATCCTTTTTAAGATTGATTTATATATTTGTGTGTTTTAATAAATTCACCTGATCTTTTCAATATTACACTATTGCGCTTATCTCTCTTTTTACATATTGGGAACTCCCTGATACATCGTCCCAAGAGAGAACAGGATAGGAAAGTAGCCTATTCATTTTTCGTATTGATTGGCTTAGTTTAGCGCCACATGGTGGTCACACATGTTATTACTATTGTAACCTGATAATAAGACCACCACAGGTGTGTGAGAGAGGCAGCAATAAACAGTCCAAATACAGGTGAGAGGTGAGACAATCAGACACCGAGGAGTGAAGACATTAACCCCTGATGTGAATTTCACTAGTCCAATACAGTAGCACCCCCAGAAGCAGAGGCACTGCAGCCACATACCTCTCAACAAATAGACTTGTTAATTCTGGACCATGCGCGTGCCTGAAAAGAGGGCATGGCCTTGGGGGAGGGGAGGCCCCTTGTCTTTTTTTATTACTCAGGGGGCATGCGCAGCACTCCCCGTGGCTGAGCTGCCCCCATGAGCTCCTCCCTGCACTGTTAAGTATTCAGTATTCACCCACTGCTCTGGTCAATCTGTTCCCCCTGCCCACGGGACTCTGTGGCACACGGGTGGGACAAAGGGACAGTGTCCAAAAAGCCTGATTATCCCACTGAAATGGAGATGGTTGGGAGGTGTGCAGCCATAACACAGGGAAGCTCAGGCCAGAGACATAACACACTGTGGGATGCACAGCGTATCGCATTCGGGATGTGATTCATCCCGCCACCGTTCACATGCATGCCGGCGTTAGTATTCATGAATAACACCACAAAGGACAGCTCTCTTGGTAAGAGTAATCCTTAGCGAATGAGGGACGTTGGGTCTATGACCCAGAAGCCCCTCTGGCGTCCCTCTGCGCGTGCGCCAAAGGACACGCGGCACGCGCCACTCTCCCAATAGAAGCTCATAAGTTTTTATAGGGTAACGCCATCTGAAAATGGCATTACCCACCGCATCCAAGGCTTGGTGCATATAAAGAAATCCGGTTAAACCCGCATTTTCGGGGTTTGACCGCATTTCCCCCTTTGCTGCATCCCACCCCCTGTAACTACAGTCAGTACCCTCAGTACTGAACAGCACCGTCTGACATTGCAGTGCTCGGTGGGCACGGTGAGCTCCGTCCTCCGGCTGCCGCCGGGGGTTTGAGTAGGAGCTGGGCGTCCGCTGGTAACACAATCTCAGTGGGCGCCCGGAATAAGGAAGGTGCAGGGGGTGCGATCGCTGGGCCGGCGGGCCCCATAGCAACCGCACCCCCTTCACCCTCCAAAGTTACGCCATTAGCTGCCGGGCCCATTAAGCTGGGCGAGGTGACAAGTCAGTTAACTGTGACTAATGTGCGGTGGCGGCAGATGTATAGTAGAGGATGCCGCCAGACCTGTCACTGTGGCACTTGCGGCCAGGGTTAAGTAGTAGTGGCTGGCAGTATGTAGCAGGCGCTGGGCGGGCCCCCCGAGTGTCCAGGTCCGGTACTGCAGTACCGGCAGTCCCCCCCTGATGGCGGCCCTGGTGATGTCACTGGCTCCTAGTGACTGGATAGGCTACATCCTCAGTGATGTCACTGGCTCCTAGTGACTGGATAGGCTACGTCCTCAGTGATGTCACTGGCTCCTAGTGACTGGATAGGCTGCATTCTCAGTGATGGCTTCCAGTGGATGGATAGCCTGCACTCTCAGTGATGTCACTGGCTCCTAGTGAATGGATAGGCTGCATTCTCAGTGATGTCACTGGCTTCTAGTGACTGGACAGGCTGCATTCACAGTGATATCACTGGCTCCTAGTGACTGGATAGTCTGCATTCTCAGTGATGTCACTGGCTCCCAGTGGATGGATAGGCTGCACTCTCAGTGATGTCACTGGCTCCTAGTGAATGGATAGGCTGCATTCTCAGTGATGTCACTGGCTTCTAGTGACTGGATAGGCTGCATTCACAGTGATATCACTGGCTCCTAGTGACTGGATAGGCTGCATTCTCAGTGATGTCACTGGCTCCCAGTGGATGGATAGCCTGCACTCTCAGTGATGTCACTGGTTCCAGTGGATGGATAGCCTGCACTCTCAGTGATGTCACTGGCTCCTAGTGAATGGATAGGCTGCTGTCACACGCCGGCCTGGAGACCCCAGAATCAGACCCCGTCGCTTACCTGTGCGGGTGCTGACCCGCGCTGTCTTCCGGCTCCCGCGCTGTACGCTCCTTCCTCTTCTCCCAAGGCAGTCTCCGCTGTTGTCCTCTGGAGGGTCCCGCTGCTGTGCTGCTCCCACGCCGGCTCCTGCTCACCGCTGGTCCCCGCTGACTACCTCCAGGAAGCGCTGTCCTCCGGTCCATGGGCGCGGCCATCTTGGATTGCCCATGTGACCCCACTACCACCAATGAGGAGCCTTCTCCTTCTCTCTCAGCCTGTCAGCTCCCAGTGTCCACTATAAAAGGATCCCCAATGCTCACACAAGTTGCCAGTGCAACTAGTTTCTTAGTTTAGCTAAGTAGCCTTCCCACTGCGCTCCAGCCGCTCCACGTAGCCACTCAGCTACCAACGTCTACCCACGGCTATCCAGCCGCTCCACGTAGCCGCTCAGCTACCAACGTCTACCCACGGCTATCCAGCCGCTCCACGTAGCCGCTCAGCTACCAACGTCTACCCACGGCTATCCAGCCGCTCCACGTAGCCACACAGCTACCAACGTCTACCCACGGCTATCCAGCCGCTCCACGTAGCCGCTCAGCTACCAACGTCTACCCACGGCTATCCAGCCGCTCCACGTAGCCGCTCAGCTACCAACGTCTACCCACGGCTATCCAGCCGCTCCACGTAGCCGCTCAGCTACCAACGTCTACCCACGGCTATCCAGCCGCTCCACGTAGCCGCTCAGCTACCAACGTCTACCCACGGCTATCCAGCCTCTCCACGTAGCCACTCAGCTACCAACGTCTACCCACAGCTATCCAGCCACTCTACGTAGCCACACAGCTACCAACGTCTACCCACGGCTATCCAGCCGCTCCACGTAGCCACTCAGCTACCAACGTCTACCCTAGGCTATCCAGCCGCTCCACGTAGCTTCCTAGCTATCTCGTTACTGCCGCATTCCTCAAACTCCTGTCTGTTCGCTGCACCCTCTCATGCGGAGAAACTTCATTAAGCCAAGCCTCCTCCAGCGAGCGTCTGCGCCAAATAATACAGATCCAAGGCCCAGTCCGGGAACACAGCTCCTAAATTCCACGTTTGTGACAGTTTGCACTGGCCAGATGGACTCGGCAAGTGGTCAAGGATCTGGGATAGAAGCCTCGCAGGATGTACTATCCCGTCTGGAAAGACAGGAGACCTCTCAGGCTCAGCTGATCCAATTTATCCAAGATATGTCGTCACGCCTGGACAACATTCAGTCCTTACTGGCTCATCCCGCTCCCGCTGGCTCCCAAGCCGCCTCTCCTCCTGTGGTGTCACCTGCTCCTTCGGTTCTACCTCCTGCTCGTCTTCAGCTCTCCCCTCCGAGCAAGTTCGATGGCAACCCCAAATTATGCAGGTTTTTTTTAAATCAATGCGAAATCCAATTCGAGCTACAATCCGCCAACTTTCCGACGGCCAGAACCAGGGTGGCATATATCATCTCTCTACTCTCTGGCCAAGCACTCGATTGGGTCTCGCCCCTTTGGGAGAAGTCGGATCCCCTGCTCTCCAACTACCCCGAATTTGTTGCTACATTTCGCAAAATCTTTGATGAACCCGGAAGAACCACCTCCGCATCAGCTGATATTCTACGCCTCCGTCAGGGCAGCAGGACCGTCGGCCAATACGTAGTCCAGTTCCAGACTCTGGCTTCAGAACTCAATTGGAACGAGGATGCCCTCATCGCTGCCTTCTGGAGTGGCCTTTCTGAAAGGCTCAAAGACGACCTAGCTTCCCGTGACCTTCCAACCAGTTTGGATGGGTTAATCTCCCTCTGCAACAAGGTGGATCTCCGTCACAGGGAGCGTGCCTTGGAAAGAGGCAGATTTGATCGTGGAAGGCCACGTCCAGTTTCCCGCTTACCCTCTCCTCCTCTGGGCGAAGAACCCATGCAGGTCAACCGCTCTTTTATCGGCTGAGGAGCGTCAGAAAAGGCGGAGGCAGACCCTCTGTATGTACTGCGGATCTCCTCAACATTTAGTTAAAACTTGTCCCATTCGTCCGGGAAACGCCTCCTCCTAACTTATGAAAGAGAGGTTAAGTTAGGAGTTGCCATTGAATCACAAAGGAAGTCTGATTCCACCATCCAGGCTCATTTAAAGTGTCCTCGAGGTTCCAAAGCTGTATTAGCTCTCCTGGATTCCGGAGCGGCAGAGAACTTTGTCACTACTGAATTTGTCCAGAAGCATCAAATCCCCATGGAAGCGTTGCCTCGAGTCATCACTTTAACCGCCATCGATGGTAGTCGCATTGCTAGTGGAACCATCACCCATCGTACAACACCACTTAAACTTACCATTGGGGTGCTCCATTCCGAACAACTATCCTTCCTAGTGATTCCCAAAGCCTCTCATTCTTTAGTCCTCGGATTACCCTGGCTACAGAGACATTCACCTCAAATCGATTGGACCACCATGCAAATAATCTCCTGGGGTTCCAATTGCTTCAAAGGTTGCCTTCAGCGGGTAATACCTATCAGATCTTCCGTTGTACGGGATTCTACAGACCTGCCCAAAGCCTACGATGGGTTTCAGGACGTCTTTAGCAAACAGAGCGCAGACCTGTTAGCTCCCCATCGTGATTGGGACTGTCCCATAGATCTGATTCCCGGGAAGAATCCTCCTAGGGGCCGAACCTATCCTCTATCTCTCCCTGAGACTCAGGCCATGTTGGAATACATTACGGAAAACTTAAATAAAGGCTTCATTCGACCTTCCACGTCTCCAGCAGGGGCTGGATTTTTCTTCGTAAAAAAAAAAGATGGTGGCTTGCGCCCGTGTATTGACTACCGGGGTCTTAATGAAATAACTATTAAGAATCGCTACCCTCTTCCTCTCATTACAGAGTTATTTGATAGAGTCAAGGGAGCCACAGTTTTTTCCAAACTCGACCTAAGAGGAGCCTATAATTTAATTCGTATCCGTCCAGGCGATGAATGGAAAACGGCCTTCAACACCAGGGATGGGCACTACGAGTATCTCGTTATGCCCTTCGGCCTCTGTAATGCTCCGGCCGTCTTCCAGTTTTTCGTCAATGAAATCTTCCGGGACCTCTTGTACAAGTGTGTGGTCGTTTACTTAGACGACATTTTGATTTTTTCTCAAGACCTCCAAACTCATCGAGACCAGGTCAAACAAGTCCTTCTGAGGTTGCGGTCCAATCAACTGTTTTGCAAATTAGAGAAGTGTCTGTTTGAGGTCTCAAGTGTACCATTCCTGGGATACATTATCTCCGGAACAGGCCTTCAAATGGATTCGTCAAAACTACAAGCCATTCTTGATTGGTCTCTTCCTTCTTCCTTAAAATCCATACAAAGATTCCTAGGATTTGCCAATTACTATTGCAAGTTTGTAAAAGGTTTCTCGACTCTGGTAGCTCCGATTACAGCCCTCACCCGCAAGGGAGCAGATCCAACTATATGGCCCGTCGAAGCTACCTCTGCATTTCAACTTCTTAAGCAAGCCTTCATCTCCGCTCCCATCTTAAAGCAACCAGACTCCACCTGGCCCTTTATCCTGGAGGTGGACGCATCCTCTGAAGGTGTCGGTGCAGTGCTCTCCCAGCGATTTAAAGATGAAAAACTTCATCCCTGTGGTTTCTTTTCCCGGAAGTTTTTGCCTGCAGAGAAGAACTACACCATTGGAGATCAAGAGTTACTCGCCATGAAACTAGCCCTCGAAGAATGGCGATATCTTCTAGAAGGAGCTCATTACCCCATTACCATTTTTACTGACCATAAGAACCTCCTTTATCTTAAATCTGCAAATTGCTTGAACCCTCGTCAAGCCCGGTGGGCAATGTTTTTCTCCAGATTTAACTTCAAAGTCTCCTATCGCCCCGGTTCACAAAACCTCAAAGCCGACGCACTCTCCCGTTCCATGACGAGCAACCCTGATCTACCCATGGAACAGCCCCAACCAATCTTGAATTCCGCTTCCTTCTCCTCTACCCAATTATCTTCTATACCCCCGGTTGGGAAGACTTTCGTCGCTCCGGAACTCCGCAAGAGGTTACTGCATTGGGCTCATGCTTCCCGGTTCTCTGGTCACCTGGGTATGGATAAAACCCTAGAATTTATCCAGCGGTCCTATTGGTGGTCTTCGATGAAAAAGGACGTCAGGTCTTATGTGTCTTCATGCATCAAATGTGCCCAACACAAGATACCTCGGCGGGTTCCACACGGTCAACTCCAACCTCTTGCAATTCCATCTAAGCCATGGACTCACCTATCTATGGATTTCATCTCTGATCTTCCTCCATCTCGGGGCCACAACACAATTTGGGTTATCGTGGATCGTTTTTCTAAAATGGCTCATTTCGTACCACTTACTGGGCTTCCGTCTGCACCTCTACTCGCCCAGAGCTTTATAAAAGAGATCTTCAAGCTCCACGGCCTTCCTCAAGAGATCATCTCCGACAGGGGAGTACAGTTCGTAGCGAAGTTCTGGAGGTCACTCTGCTCAGCCCTTCAGGTAAAACTCAAATTTTCTACCGCTTATCATCAACAGACCAACGGTCAGACCGAAAGGGTCAATCAAGACCTGGAACAGTTCCTGCGCACTTTTGTCTCCTCCTCCCAAGATGACTGGATTGAACTTCTTCCTTGGGCCGAATTTGCCCACAATAATCATTATCACACATCCACCAGCTCAACTCCTTTTTTTACAGTTTTTGGTCAACATCCTCGAGTGCCAGATTTCCCTCTTCTTCCCACATTAGATGTGCCTGCGGCCAAAATGTCCCTTCAACGATTCTCCAACATCTGGGAAAAGGTTCGTTCCTCTCTGACTAAAACGTCAGCCCGGTACAAGAGATTTGCTGACCGCCAAAGACGAGCGGTTCCAAATTTCCGACCTGGGGATATGGTCTGGCTCTCTACCCGAAACCTAAGACTCCGAGTACCCTCGATGAAATTTGCTCCGCGATTCATTGGTCCATTCCCAATCATCAAAGTCTTGAATCCTGTGGCTTACAAGTTAAAGCTTCCTCCATTCCTTCGCATTCCAAGCTCTTTCCATATTTCTCTTCTCAAACCACTGGTCTTAAACCGATTTCAGAAGGTCCTGCCTAAAGCTTCTAGTGTTCAAACACAGCAGGGAGAGGAGTTCGAAGTTGACAGAATCTTAGATTCCCGTTGTCGATACAACCGTCTTCAATACCTTATCGACTGGAAGAATTATGGTCCGGAGGAACGAATCTGGATAAATGCCTCCGATGTCCATGCACCCCGTCTGGTCAAAGCGTTCCATGTGAAATTTCCTCATAAACCAAGGAAGTGTCCGGTGGCCACTCTTGAAGAAGGGGGTACTGTCACACGCCGGCCTGGAGACCCCAGAATCAGACCCCGTCGCTTACCTGTGCGGGCGCTGACCCGCGCTGTCTTCCGGCTCCCGCGCTGTACGCTCCTTCCTCTTCTCCCAAGGCAGTCTCCGCTGTTGTCCTCTGGAGGGTCCCGCTGCTGTGCTGCTCCCACGCCGGCTCCTGCTCACCGCTGGTCCCCGCTGACTACCTCCAGGAAGCGCTGTCCTCCGGTCCATGGGCGCGGCCATCTTGGATTGCCCATGTGACCCCACTACCACCAATGAGGAGCCTTCTCCTTCTCTCTCAGCCTGTCAGCTCCCAGTGTCCACTATAAAAGGATCCCCAATGCTCACACAAGTTGCCAGTGCAACTAGTTTCTTAGTTTAGCTAAGTAGCCTTCCCACTGCGCTCCAGCCGCTCCACGTAGCCGCTCAGCTACCAACGTCTACCCACGGCTATCCAGCCGCTCCACGTAGCCGCTCAGCTACCAACGTCTACCCACGGCTATCCAGCCGCTCCACGTAGCCGCTCAGCTACCAACGTCTACCCACGGCTATCCAGCCGCTCCACGTAGCCGCTCAGCTACCAACGTCTACCCACGGCTATCCAGCCACTCCACGTAGCCGCTCAGCTACCAACGTCTACCCACGGCTATCCAGCCGCTCCACGTAGCCGCTCAGCTACCAACGTCTACCCACGGCTATCCAGCCGCTCCACGTAGCCACTCAGCTACCAACATCTACCCACGGCTATCCAGCCGCTCCACGTAGCCACTCAGCTACCAACGTCTACCCACGGCTAACCAGCCTCTCCACGTAGCCACTCAGCTACCAACATCTACCCACGGCTATCCAGCCGCTCTACGTAGCCACTCAGCTACCAACGTCTACCCACGGCTATCCAGCCGCTCCACGTAGCCACTCAGCTACCAACGTCTACCCTAGGCTATCCAGCCGCTCCACGTAGCTTCCTAGCTATCTCGTTACTGCCGCATTCCTCAAACTCCTGTCAGTTCGCTGCACCCTCTCATGCGGAGAAACTTCATTAAGCCAAGCCTCCTCCAGCGAGCGTCTGCACCAAATAATACAGATCCAAGGCCCAGTCCGGGAACACAGCTCCTAAATTCCACGTTTGTGACAGCTGCATTCTCAGTGATGTCACTGGCTTCTAGTGACTGGATAGGCTGCATTCACAGTGATATCACTGGCTCCTAGTGACTGGATAGGCTGCATTCACAGTGATGTCACTGGCTTCTAGTGACTGGATAGGCTGCATTCTCAGTGATGTCACTGGCTCCCAGTGGATGGATAGCCTGCACTCTCAGTGATGTCACTGGCTCCTAGTGACTGGATAGGTTACATCCTCAGTGTTACAAAGAGAATAGAAATCTATAGGTATACAAGTGCCCTTTGGTTCTTAATTTAGTAGCATGATAAAACATTACTTTCATTAATTTACATTTAACATTTTATTGCATGACAGCATTCATATGATTCAGTGAAATAATAAAGTAAAATAAAGCATTAAGATTATTGTATAACATCCACCTCGCCATCATTCAACCAGCTCCAGGCCGTCTGGGGTGCAAAGAACTGACAGCTGGGTGGCAGTAAGGCCGGGTACACATCAAAACTATGTGGTTGCCAGCCGACGGGATGACAGCAGTAATGATACGTTGGTCGTCCATTCACACTGAACGATATATTGTGTGACTGCGCAATATTTCGTTCACGCCAGCATATGGAATACATGTCGGCAGCCCCCGGGTAGTCACATCTGATATGCAGGACAGAGATATATTACTCGCGGGATGCTGACACTTGTGAATGCAGCCATACTGTGATAACCCTCTACCAAACGGGGAGTTAATGTTCAGTCCATATCGCATTTTTATTTCATACTGCGCAGGACTTTCAGCGTTAGGGGGAGATGTAATAAAGCTTGGAGAGAGATAAAATTGGAGATAAATAACACTAACCAGACAGCTCCCAACTGTCATTTTTCAAACACAGCCTGTAAAGTGACAGGAGCTGATTGGTTGGTGCTATTTATCTCCAATTTTATCTCTCTCCAAGCTTTATTAGATCTCCCCCTCAGTCTTACTCTTATGGTAGCCAACATTTACTGTGCACCAACCGGCTGCAATAAATACTCTGATGCTTTATATTGTAGAGACTATTTCTTGCATAATTGGTTAATTTATAATTTTGTTTGTGTAGGACTTAATTGTAATTTAAATTATGCAATGTAAAATATAACTCTGGTCATTTATGTTGCTATTAGAATAGGCCTTATACCGGATCTCAGTATAAACTTGGGTTTTTCTTGGCATCATATTTTTTTCCCTATCTCTGTTGGCCTTGGGGAAATCTTGCCTCTCTGCCAGGGCGGGGTACTGCAGTAATATATTTTCAGAAGAGAACCATACATCAAGGTGCCTCTACTCTGTACACATTGCGCCCACCTCACAAGCCACCGGGATAACATACAATTATCGCGCCATTGCTTCTCTCCTCCTCCAGGTTTCCCTCCTATTGTTCAGCCTATGACCCGATTTAGGGTCTGATTCAGCATGGAACGCAGTTGCTAATACGCACGACGGGCTTGCGACGAGACCCTTGCGGTAGGGTCTCGTTGCCACAAGCCCCAGAAGACTTCCTGCTCCAATAGAGCAGGAAGTCCGCCTACTGACATCATGAGTGATGTCAGTAGGGCCGCCCACAAACGGCAGGCGTTCCTGCAGGAACGCCTCCATTTGCCCAGCCATCCCCCCGACCCGCCTTCCAAACGGATGCGAGCGCCGGAGCGAGTGCTTTTTGCGCTCACTCAGGGGCTCACGCACGCGCAGTGCGCAATCCGTGCGTGCGCACTGCCTAACAATCGACCCACTAGCGAGCGCATAGCGCTTGCGAGCCGGTCTGAATCAGGCCCACTGTTCCCACTTGCAGGCTCCCAAATACTGGAGCTCATTCAGTGAGAGCGATCGCTTCTTGCGACCGCCTCTGAATGAGGCCCACTGTCTCCACAGATTTTTTTCCAGCTCCTACACAGAGAGAGTGGACGCAGGACTACTCTAATGTGTTCACGTGACTGTTCCCACCTGAACAGCGCACCCCTGCTTTTATACAGGGGGAGGGATCTCTGCCCTCCAGCCTGAGACTGCCCCTGCACTATGATGGGCCCGAGCCGCACAACCCGACACAGTCCCAATGCGCCGCCTCCCGATGCCCAGAACCCTCTCTGCCGTCACTTGTCCTTATTGCCAGCGGACACGAAGTCTCTGATGGGAAGAACATGTGACGTCTGTGCAGCTTGGCGTCACATCCAGCATCCGAGCACGTGGCAGACCCTGGCCTCGTCCCTCCCGGAAACGGTGACCATGCACGCCCCCCCAAACACCGCAGCATGTCATTCAGTCGTCCAGTCACTCACTCTGCAATGGCTTTCTTTCTGCGTGTGTGATCGCAGAGCGATCGCAATGCTAACTCACGCACATGCACTGCAATACATACGTATGCGCAGTACACAGCATCAGCGGACGCTGTTGCGATCCATAATGAATCAAGCCCTTTGTGGGAACTGTATCATCTTATTGGAAGCATAATATATCCCAATCTCCGCTGCGCCCAGCTCAGCTGTTGCAGAATTCAAGACGTTTTGCGGAGAATTGAAAGAGCGGTAAGGACAGCCCTTGAAAAGGCTCCACCCCTTTATCTCATTAGAATATTCTTGCTGCGCAATAAAAAAATCTTGCTTCTGGACTACTCTGCAAAATGCGTTGCACAGCGTGTCCAAAGCTGCGTTTGCATTGAGGTGCACCCGCGTTTGCCCTCTGTAAATGACGCCGTTAGCTCAGAGCTTGGATCACCCTCCCCCGCCCCACAGGAGATGGAGCCACAGACCCAGAACTGCGGCCTCCTGTGGGTTAATAGAGGAAAGCACTAAACAACTGTCTGCAGTAAAATCACTATTTGGGTACAAAGAGCCTTTCGGCTGTCAGTGGAAAGAAGTGATCACGGACGCTGGGGAGAGATGAATCTGCAGGAAAAACACAGAAATGACAAGAAATGTGGAAAAATTGTCAGGAGAGAAGGGAAACCGAATTCCATTTCATTGTGCGGGATGACACCAGTATCCAGCGGCAAGGGCTGGGCTGTGGGGGTGAGATTTTGGCCTCTGCTGCAAATTCTGAAGGTTTAAAGAAATATACAAATAAAATGAGCTGGAAGCAAGTGATCATCCAGATATATTTAAAATTGACGCAGCGGAGGAAATCACTTGGTGGGCTGACACCAGGGGCAGATTAAGACGGGATGGGGCCCATGTGTAGCCACCATGTGTTCCCCCTCCTCTCTCCATGGTGATACTACTGCATATGCACCAGTCGCCGGGAGCATGGCGGCCTTGACGCATACTTGCCTACCCTCCCGATTCGGCCGGGAGCCTCCCGAAAATCGGGTGCCACACCCGGCCCCCGGAAAGGTAGGCAAGCCTCCAGGTGGCCACCAACCCCCCTCCTCCCGCATTAACAAGAGAAAGCCCCAAAGTGGGTCGGAGACACGATTCATGCTGAATCGTGTCATTTTGGCTCCGCCCCCTGCTCCACAATCTATGGTAATATCAGTATTGTGTAGTGGGGGCGGGACCAAAATGACGTGTTCGCGTGGCCACGCCCCTGCTCTAACCGCAAAAAGCTGGATTCAATTGAATGCGAATGAAATTATACCCGGAGGGAGCTCCCGGACCTATTCAATTCAGCGCTGTTAAGGATTTCTTCTCACACACCTCCAGGGGTGCGAGCAAAATCCGTCAAAAGTACAGGCGCAATGCTGTTTTCTACCCTTAGCGTTTCGGAAACAGCATTGTGCTGTGAAGTTTGGTTGGAGAATGCCCATTCTCGCGATTAAACTCCCTGTTTAAGGCGCGAGGGGCGGGAGAACGGGCAATCTCCGACCTAATAGCGCGCTGAATTGAATAGCTCCGGGGACTCCCTCCTATATTAATTCGTGTTCAATTGAACCAACCCAAATACCGGTAATCTGTCCGGTCCACCCCCTTGTGCTGGCCCGCCCCCCTGCTATGCCGATCTGGCTGCTCCCTCCCGGAAGGGGCAGCCAGAATATCGGAAACCCTGCCTTGACATAATTGTGTTTGATTCTGTACTGCGCGTGCACAAATCTCCTGGAAAATGGCGGCCATACCATATTACAGGTGACTTGTGAAGTGCCACCACTGGACTCTAGAGACATAAGTGCACTAAGTGGTGCAGGGTGGCAGTGTGGGCCCCACCCACACTGCCACTATAGATATGCTATTGGCTGGCACATATTTTAGGAATGCAGTCTAACCAATTAAGCAGGACCTAATGATGTCACTGAGGCGTGAGCAGGCCCGGCGACAGGGGGGGCTACGGGGACACCCGTACCAGGCCCCAAGGTCCAGGGGGGCCCCGAGGTCCAGATGGGCATGGACGGTGGACTCACTGTTCCAGCTGCGGCTGCCGAAACCCATAGCCAATGCCCAGCCCCTGCTCCTTTATAGCCTGGCCCGGGCAGCGCTGGGCTCATCCAGGTGGCTCAGCTGTGGCCCGGGCCGGGCACGACCTGTAACTGCAACGCGGCAGAGTGACATCATAGGTCACGTCGCCGCATGTCTGACTCTTCCCTGCCCGGGCGGAAGTGAATAGATCCCCGGCTGGCTGTCAGGCAGGCTGCGTCATCTCTGTGGTAAGGACGGAAGAAGGTGAAGAGGGCAGAGGAAGGTAACAAGTGCTAGATGCAGAGGTGAAGGAGGCTGGGGGCAGAGGAAAGTGATGGGGCTGGGGGCAGAAGGTGACAGGGGCTGGGGGCAGAGGAAGGTGATGGAGGCTGGGGGTGGAGGAAGGTGATGGGTGCTGGGGACTGAGGATGAGAGGCAGAATGAGAGGTGAAGGAGGCTGGGGGCAGAGGAAAGTGAAGGTGCCTGGTGATGCAGGAAGATGAAGGGGGCTGGGGCCAAAGAAAGGTGATGGTGCTGTGGCAGAAGGTGATGGGCTGAACACAGTGGAAGGTAATGGTGCCTGGGGACGGAGGAAGGTGAAGGGAGTAGAAGGTGACAGGGGCTGGGCACAGAGGAAGGTGATCGGGGCTGGGGGAAGAGGAAGGTGATGGGGGCTGGGGGCAGATAAAGGTGATGGGGCTGTGGGCAGAGGAAGGTGATGGGGGCTGGAGGCAGAAGGTGACAGGGGCTGGGCGCAGAGGAAGGTGATGGGGCTGGGGGCAGAAGAAGGTGATGGGGCTGGGGAAGGAATGTGATGGGCTGGATGCAGAGGAAGGTGATGGGGCTGGGGGCAGAGGAAGGTGATGGGGCTGGGGGCAGAGGAAGGTGATGGGGCTGGAGGCAGAAGGTGACAGGGGCTGGGCGCAGAGGAAGGTGATGGGGCTGGGGGCAGAAGGTGATGGGGGCTGGGAGCAGATAAAGGTGATGGGGGCTGGGGGCAGAGGAAGGTGATGGGGGCTGGGGCAGATAAAGGTGATGGGGGCTGTGGGCAGAGGAAGGTGATGGGGGCTGGAGGCAGAAGGTGACAGGGGCTGGGCGCAGAGGAAGGTGATGGGGGCTGGGGGCAGAGGAAGGTGATGGGGGCTGGAGGCAGAAGGTGACAGGGGCTGGGCGCAGAGGAAGGTGATGGGGCTGGGGGCAGAGGATGGTGATGGGGGCTGGGCGCAGAGGAAGGTGATTGGGGCTGGGGGCAGAGGAAGGTGATGGGGCTGGGGGCAGAAGGTGACGGGCTGGGGGCAAAGGAAGGTGATGTGTCTGGGGATGGAGAAAGATGAAGGGGGCAGATGGTGACAGGGGCTAAACGCAGAGGAAGATGATGGTTCTTGGAGATGAAGGAAAGTGAAGGAGGCTGGGGGCAGAGGAAGGTGATGGGGGTTGGGGGCAGAATGTGACATGGCTGGACGCAGAGGAAGGTGATGGGGGCTGGAGGCAGAGGAAGGTGATGGGGGCTGGGGCAGAGGAAGGTGATGGGGCTGGGGGCAGAAGGTGACAGGGGCTGGGGGCAGAGGAAGGTGATGGAGGCTGGGGATGGAGGAAGGTGATGGGTGCTGGGGACTGAGGATGAGAGGCAGAATTTGAGGAAGGTGATGAGGACTGAGTATGGCTGCAGACACCATCCCTCCTACCCCTGAGGCATCCACAGCACTGACATCAAGAAGACCTTGGAAGAGACTGCAGACAAGAACTACAGCCTGCATCATCAGTGACAGAGACACAGTGAGGTAATAACTACAGCATGCATCATCAGTGACAGAGAGACAGTGAGGTAATAACTACAGCCTGCATTATCAGTGACAGAAAGACAGTGAGGTAATAACTACAGCCTGCATCATCAGTGACAGAGAGACAGTGAGGTAATAACTACAGCCTGCATCACCAGTGACAGAGAGACAGTGTGGTAATAACTACAGCCTGCATCACCAGTGACAGAGAGACAGTGAGGTAATAACTACAGCCTGCATCATCAGTGACAGAGAGACAGTGTGGTAATAACTACAGCCTGCATCACCAGTGACAGAGAGACAGTGTGGTAATAACTACAGCCTGCATCATCAGTGACAGAGAGACAGTGAGGTAATAACTACAGCCTGCATCATCAGTGACAGAGAGACAGTGAGGTTATAACTACAGCCTGCATCATCAGTGACAGAGAGACCGTGTGGTAAGTCATAGTGTATTTCTACTTTATGTAAAGGCTGGTATATCTTTCAGTTACCATTCTCATACATCATATATCACACATGCAGGGGAGGGATGTGCGGCATCCGGGGTGGAGGTGAGAAGGTGGGCCCCCCAGAGACATCAGTGTAGAGGGCCCCGAGATTTCTATTGCTGGCCCTGGGCATGAGACACCAAGTACATTGTCAGTAACCAACATTCATACATACTGTATAGCAGTGATGTGCGGTCAGGTGAGGCAGGTTAGCAGAGTCTTTCCTGTCATACTTAGGTATACTCCAAAGTTTTGTCTATAAAAATTGTAAGAAAAAATAAAAAAAAAATATCTTAAATATCTTCTTTGTATTATATTAATAATTTTGTAGTCAAAAGTGTATGGCAGGTGAAGCACTGCCTCCTCTGACTACCTTTTCCGCACATCCCTGATCAAAACACACCAAATATACAGCACTATATACTGCTGCACCTTTGTACAATGCCCACATGAACTCTCAGGCTCATATATGTATCTGTAATTCTGACTCTTGGACTAGCCAGTCACTGCTGTATA
Source organism: Taudactylus pleione (assembly GCA_031769625.1). Classification (NCBI taxonomy): domain Eukaryota; kingdom Metazoa; phylum Chordata; class Amphibia; order Anura; family Myobatrachidae; genus Taudactylus; species Taudactylus pleione. Next base: position 2,351,458 of record JAUIMM010000008.1, on the reverse strand, counting down.
GGGACAAAATCATAGGCAAAACTAGACATTTGGTAATGGGTGGTCCCAGTTCCAAACCCTCACCAGAATGTATGTTACCTTCAGTATTGCAAATAGAAAAATGTAGGCAGTGTATGTGTTCACCTTCGGCGCGCGGACAAAAAAAAATAGGCATGGTCATGCGTCACGAGGCGCGTAGTCACTTCAAATGGGGGCGTGCTATCATGACACTTCACCCACTCCACAATAGTGCCCCCAACTCTCACATTTTGCTACACTGTAGTACCCATAACTTTACACAGTAGTGCCCACAATTGACATTATGCCACACAGTAATGCCCCTTATTCACATTACGCCACACAGTAGGGCCCCTTGTACACATTATGCCACAAAGCAGTACCCTTATTGGACATTATGCCACACAGTAGTACCCTTTATTCACATTATGCCACATAGTAGTACCCTTTATTCACATGCCACACAGTAGTACCCTTTATTCACATGCCACACAGCAGTACCCTTATTGCACATTATGCCACGCATTAGTTCTCCTTACTCACTTTATGCCACAGATTAGTTCCTTTTATGCTACACAGTAGTGCCTCATACACATTATGACACTGTAATGCCCCTTAGTCACATTAGTCCAGCCACATTATAGCTGCTTACTCACCTATTCAACTTTCCTCCGATAAGCCCCGCCCTTTTTTCTCCTCTCTCCTTGGGTTCCTGGGAAAAGAAACCCTGGCTCCACATTGGCCGACGGCAGCCATCATTCAGTAGCCTTCTATGGGGGCAGCCATTTTCTATTAGCCCCCTGCTACTCAAAAGATCTCTCCTGGCCGGCAGCCATGGGGTTACAGCTCAGAATGGTCAGGAAGCAGGTGGCCGCGACCCTGGATCATTAACATTCTATCAGCCGGGGGGAGGGGAGATGGCACTCTGCCCCCCCAGCCCAGCCCACCTCTGCCTCCGCAGTCCGCTCCTCATAAGAAGGGAAGCGCGTGCGCCCAGCGTCAAGCCATCACCCCGTGCTCGTGCACCAGCAGGATCAGATTGGAAGGGGGAGCTTGGGAACAAGAAGATCCTCCCGGTCAGGCGTGGGCTATGCTACTGATTTAACGCGTCCCTGGCCGGGCGACCATTAATTACAAAATTAAAAAAAACATCGAATCAGCGGCGGAGGCTAATGAGTGGTCCGGTGCACCCCCAAACCACCCTTAAATGATATGTACCCAGCACGATCTCGTTTGCAACAGGATCCGGCGGGGGTCCCGCCATTGGCAAGTGCATACACACTTGCCAATGCCGCTGGAAGCAGGTAAGTGTGACGCAGGCTTGCCGACTTTCTGGCTGCCCCTTCCGGGAGGGAGCAGCCAGATCGGCATTAAAGGGGGGGCGTGGCCATCGCAAGGAGGCAGGGCCGGCCAGGTGATGCACATTTGTGGGTGGAGTGGGGGCGGGGCCACACAATCGCATCATTTTGGCTCCGCCCCCTGCTACACAATGCCGATATTACAGGCATTGTGAAGCAGGGGGCGGAGCCAAAATGACGCAATTCGGTGTGAATCGCGTCACGGCCCCCCTCGCTGCAGGAGTTTCTAAGGTAAGTGCGGGGGGGGGGGGGGTTAAGAGGGGTGGGCTGCAGCCGGGAGGATTTCCTGTCTTCCCGGGAGGTCGGGAGCGGCACTCAATTTTCGGGAGGCTCCCGACCAAATCGGGAGGGTAGGCGAGTATGGTGTGACGGCAGGGGGCATGGTGCATTCGGCAGCATGGCCCCAGCTGACAACATGCGGGAGCGCGCATTGTCATCGACATAGCGGGTACACACTGGCCGGTGTGGACAATATGTCGTCCGGGCGGATCATATTGTCTAGTGTGTACCCGGCTTTAGAGGCTCGGCTGTGCCTTCCAGGCCCCCAAAGAGGCTGGTGTACTAACCCGACCGCCCTCTCTGCGCAAGTGCTCTTTTGTATCGAGGCTATGAAACCTCTATCTCCTTGTAAAAAGTATATGTGATTTTAATGATTATTCCGCATGCGGTTGTATAGGGGCCAGATATTACCATGCAGATCTTACATTGGTCAAATCTAATATCTGATTGACTTCTAAAAATTTGGTAAGTTCTTCCCTTTACAAAGGGCCTAATCCACGTGCACTGCTGAACGCAGATTCCTGAAGTTTCGGGAATCCTCGCAGGCGCCAGACCCGTCCTGCGAGGCCGCACGTAAACTGGCAGTAGACTGTCAGAGATTAACAGTCTGCTGCCGTTTGGGGGTGGCGATGGCCTCCGTTTCCTGAAATGGAGCCATGACGCCTCCGTTGGGGGGGAATGAAGAGGCCAGGATTTCTTGGCCTCTTCCTCGCAGCTGCAACGGCCGGCTGCATGACCCCATGGGTCACCATAGCCAACCGATGGTCCGCAGAATATCCTATGCTGCATGGGCAATGCAGCTCAGATACGTAATGCAGCAGGAGGCGTGATGCCCACTGCCGCATTGCCATCTCTGCACAGACGGAATAGCTAAGCTGCTTGCAAGTCAGGCCCAAAGTAATTTTCTGTCTTCCACATGCAAGACAGATAGGTGTACCCTGGGCCCCCTTTACGGGAACCCCCTCCGCCTGAAGGCACTGACCTACATCACTCATTTTTACCATTTGTGGAGCAACCACTGGAGCGAGATGTTCTCCTCTTGGGAGTGTGGCGCTGGTTGGTGACATCATATCTCAGTGCCTCACTGCCAGCCCATTACCAACATGGAGGAGCAGCAGCCAACAGTTTTGACAGGTAAGAAGCTTTGGGCCACTGTCTCTCCATATCTCTGGCTGGTGCATAGTGTGATGTTAAAGACTCTGAGGGGCCTATTCATCATGGAATCGGTATGTAATACCGCTGGACGCATGGCCGGCAGTTCGATTCCCGGCAGCGTCAGGCCGACAGCGGCACAGATCCCGGCAGCGGCAACCCGACAGCGCTGGACATCCTGATCGTCCCCAGGTATGTATGAACTAACCTAACGTACCCCCTAACCCTCCCTTAGGGGTGCCTAACCCTAACCTCCCCCCCAAGTACCTAACCCTAATCCCCCCTCTAAGTGCCTAAACCTAACCCCCCCCTTCCCCGCTGCCTAAACCTAACCTCCTGGGGGGGTGCCTAACCCTAAGTCCCCCCCGGGAGCCCTAAACCTAACCCTCCCCCCCCGCGGCTGTCTGCTCGCGGCGCCGGTCTCCCGGCGTCGGTGAAATGAGCGGTGTGTACATCTAGACGCTGGTCATTTCACCCTCACCGGGATATGACACCCTCGCCGGCATCCCATTCATCATACCTAAACTTTCTCTGGAGGTAATTAGGTATAGAACTGGCATGGAGTTCTACCTAATTACCGGAGGAATCCATCATTCCTCCTCTCCATCAGTACCTATTTCGAAAAGCTGTCATTTTTGCAATGACAGTTTTTTGGGAAATAGATACTTATCCCTGTCTACACTAACTTACCGCAGCTGGAATCAGTGCTGCGCATGCGCTGTTACATCTGTAAAACCAGCGTATGCACAGAACTACCTACAGCGGCGGTAATTCTGTGTGTGTCCCCCCGCTCACCTTCCCCCCCTCCCTCCCGCTCACCTCCCCCCCCGTTCAGCACTCTGGCTCCGTCTGCTATGCTGTCATGTGTTCTCCCAGCAGCACACAGTACTGTTCAAAAAAAAAAAAGCACTTTTTTTTCTTCTAAACTTTATTGTGTTCTGCTGGGAGAACACATGACAGCATAGCAGACGGAGCCAGAGGAGAGTCCAGAGCGCCGGAGGGAGACGCCGGGCAGTGGCGTAACTAGGGCAGGGCGAGCAGGGTGCGTGCCCTGGGCGCCATGGGACCGGCGGTGCGGGGGGGCGCCGCCGGCCACGGTCCGGCTTGCCCTAGTTAGCCACCAGTGTAGCGCCGACCGCAGTGACTGTGGTCAGCAATACACATTTACACAGGACCGGCGCTAGGCTTCCAGCGCCGGTCCTGTGCTGCACACCTGAGCCTGTTCCCTCCCCCTGAGCGCTTCCCCAATAGCGCCAAGAGGCGGGCTCAGGCTGTGCATAACACACGCATCGCCGCCAGCGCTGGCGGCGATGCGTGTGTTAAACAGCAGCCAATGAGAGTCAGATAGACTCTCATTGACTGCTGCAGCACCCACTGCAAGAGCCGGACTTCCGTCCGGCTCCTGCAGTGGGTAATGAGACAGACGTCATGACATCATGACGTCTCTCCCATTATGCTGAGTGCGCCAGCCCGGGAGGACTGGCGGGCGGCGGCGGCGGGAGAGGTGTCGCGGTCCGGAGCAGCAGCGTAGATTCAGGTAAGAATGTTTTTATATATATTTTTTTTAAAAACCTGTCAGCACTACTGGGGGCACAACGGGAGAGGGGGGTGGCTACCTCTGGGGGGACCTCTACTGGGGTGGGGGCACAATGGGGGGGGTGGCTACTACTGGGGGCACCATTATTGGGAGGACCTCTACTGGGGGGGGCTATTACTGGGGACACCATTATTGGGAGGACCTCTACTGGGGGGGCCTATTACAGGGGGCACTTAATCGGGAGGGGGAACCTCAACTGGGGACCACTACTTGGAGGGGGGAACTACTACTGGGGACTTTATAAAAGGGGCATACTACTAGGGGCACTGCACTAGGGGGACCACAACTGGGGGCAATAACAGGAAGGACCACTACAGGGCCCACTGGATAGGGGGGGTCACTACTGGGGGCATGCATCGGGGGACCACTACTGGGGGCACTGCATGCGATGGGGGGACTACTGCTGGGGGCACTATATAAGGGGCTTACTGCTAGGGGCACTGCGGGGACCACTACAGGGGGCACTAGATAGGGGGGATCACTACTGGGTGCCTGCATAAGGGGGACCACTACTGGGAAAACTGCATGGGGGGGGGACTACTGCTGGGGGCACTATATAAAGGGCACTGCATAGGGGGGGACTACTACTGGGAAAACTGCATGGGGGGGACTACTGCTGGGGGCACTATATAAAGGGCACTGCATAAGGGGATACCACTACTGGGCGCACTGAATTGTGGGGACTGCTACTGGGGGCACTGCATAAGGGGGAACACTACATAGGGCACTGCATTTGGGGGGACCACTACTGGGGGCACTGAGTAAGGGGAACTAATTGGGGGCTGCATAAGGGGGACCACAACTGCATACTGGGGGTACTGTATAAGGGGTACTACTGGGGTTAAGGTGCATATGGATAGGAATGTTCAGCGTGAAAATAAAGGGGTGTGTCATGTTGACACGCCCCATTTTTAAGTGACCATGCCCATTTTCCCCCCCGCGTGCGCCTTCGGTGCGCGCACATATCGGGATGTTGGGGGAGGGGGGCTCCCTTTTCAAATTTGCCCTGGGTTCCAAATACCCTAGTTACGCCACTGACGCCGGGGGACCTGCCCCGCTGGAAGCAGGTAAGTGTTACCTACTGTGGCGTATGGTAACACCATCAAATTCCGAAAATACATAATTTTCGGAATTTGAAGAATAGCATAATTTCCATATCCCCATACTAATGTACTAATATACTAATGTACTAATGTATGGGGAGTGTGGAAATTAACGCAGGGGGACTTAGCACAGGAGATATCAGTGATATCTTCTGTGCTAAGGGCCTGATTCAGAGCCGGACGCAATTAGCGCTCGCTCGTCCAGAAAATAGGGGTGGCTATTCAAATGAACCGTTCGCTCTTTGCGGTCTGTTCACGCCTCTATGTCTGAACGAGCGAACCAAACTTGCGGTCGTTTTTTGGAAAACTACGCCCCCTGGCCGCTCGCATCCTACGTCATGTCCGCTATTTATTAGATTAATCGAGTACATTGACCAGCGTATGAACTGCTCGCTATTCTTGTGGTTGGTTTTTGCTACCACAAATTTGCGAGCAGTTCTGGCTATAAAATAACCCAGTGACGTGGTCAATGACGCTGCTGTATTAATTATGCACACCCATAAAACGCCCGTTTTGACCTTTAAGCACGCCTGCGTTCTGATCTCCACTCCCCGTTTTCAAGCACCTTCCCCTGTTACCACCCACATACGCCTCCTCCTGTCACTCATATTAGCAGGCATTCGCTATTTAGCGAACAAACGATTTTCGGCCGCACTGACTGGTTCGCGCATGCGTATTACGATCTGTACGCATGCGCAGTTGGGCAAACATCTCTCGGAGCGAACGAGTGGCCGCTTACGAGCGGCTCTGTATCAGGCCCAAAATGTGTTCATGAATACTAAAAATAACGTTAATTAAGGAAAATGTCCTTAAAAACATTATTTTAGTGATGATGAATAGGCCCCTAAATGAGTTACAGGAATTGGTATGATATACCGCCGGCCGCATGCCCGACAGGAGCAGAGTGCGATGCAGCGGAAGCCCGACAGCGCTGGAAATCCCGATCGTGGATAGGTAAGTATCCACTAACCTAATCTAACCCCCCTAACCCTCCTTAGGGGTGCCTAACCCCCCTCTAAGTGCCTAACCCTAACCACCCCCTTCCCCGCTGCCTAAACCTAAGTCCCCCGGGGGGGTGCCTAACCCTAAGTCCACTCCCAGGGGTGCCTAACCCTAACCCTCCCTCCCCCTAGCCTAACCCTAACCCTCCTGGGGGGGTGCCTAACCCTGTCCCCCCCGGGAGCCCTAAACCTAACCCTCCCCCCCCCACGGCTCTCCGCTCGCGGCGCCCGGCATCACTACGATCGTGATGCCGGGCACCGGTCTCCCGACGTCGGGGAAACGCGGGCATCTACATTTAGACGCCCGGCATTTCACCCTTTATATAGGCAGTCGGCATCCCGATTGCTTCCCGAGTTACATTATGTTACTCATTCAGGGCCTGTTCCAAACTTGCAAACAATCCCGTCTGTGCACAGATCTCGTGATTCTTAGCAACCAGCATTTGGTTGGGGTCCAGCATACAGAACTTAAGGTGCATATATCCAGTACAATATCGTTCTCGTTCAATCGTTCATTAATCGTGCAGCTAATATGCCCGCAACGACCAGCGATGCACGCTCCCAATGGTCGTTGTCGGCATCTGTCATCACCTGCCGATATCGTCAGGTTGTGCATGTTCGGGGATAAGGGAGGGTGCCTGCACTGTGTGACATATCATTTAGTGTGAGCCCATTGGGCCTGATTCAGACTTGGGAATAGACAAAGATATCTCTCTCTATTCCCAAGCCTGAATCAGGCCCATTATCCACTGCCCAGGTGATGAACGATTGAACGATTACGATGTTTTAATCGTACAGTCGTTCTACACTCGTGTAGTGGATATGCACCTTAAAACCAGATTCAGGAGGAGATGTATCAAACCTTGGAGAGAGATAAAGTACAAACCAATCAGCTCCTGTCATTTTACAGGCTGTGTTTGAAAAATGACAGTTAGGAGCTGATTGGTTGGTGCTTTATGCCTCTCCAAGGTTTCATACATCTACATCTCCTTCCTCAGAGTCGTACTCTTCTCGATCATATCTAAACTTGCGATTGAGTGGGTGTAACTGGGCAGCAATGGGCACTCGCTTTGGGCTGATGTACTGTGAGCCATAGCAACCAATGCCATTACCCATAGAAACCACTGAACTAAAGAGATCTGATGTACGATTGGTTGTGTGTTATAGCAGATGTGTCTTGCTTTATTGATTGAGCTCTGGAGAGTGTTGGAAAAAGTGACATCATCTGAATAAACAATTAGTGATTCATCGCACCTTTCCTGCTGGCTGGCAGAGTAGTTAGGTTATCCCTTTATGTAGGGTGACATATGCATCACACAGGTTCAGGGGCTGAGCCAGGCCTGTAATATTATATATCTCCCCCTTATTAGACAGGCAACAAGACACCTGGCCGACACAGCCGACACAGACAGTAAGGATCTCTGCTGGCTGTCACGCAATACCGCAGTCTTATTTTTACCAGCTTCCCCAGGCTAAAATTAGTGTCACAGCCGCAGATGAAACGCGGCGTCTGAGGACACAGTCTGTGGTTCGGCCTCCAGCTAATCTTTTAATATCTTATCCTCTCCCCCCCACGTCCATCTTTCATATGATTTACAGCCAATGTAAATACACAGACGGGATTTTTACTACAGTGGTGAAATCAGGTCACTGGAGACTGGGAATAAACCTTAAATAATCCCTGATCTGACAAATGATTTATCTATTTTTGGAGGATCCCCATTGCAGTTTGATGGTTTGGACCAGACTCCGTCAGAAGAAAAGAGTGTGATGTCCTTATAGAGGAACAAAGTGAGATTTTCATGGCTCTCTTACAAACAGCGCTGTATCCTCACAGCCGGGGAGCAGAGCTTTAGGGGCCCATTTATCAGTCATCGCTTTTGCAACGCCATCGGGGCATGCCAGTAACGCCCCTGATCGCATTGCAAAAATCGATACAATCAGCCGGATGTATCATCCGGGACATGCAGGGACACGGACTGCACATGCACATCCGCCATAGCCGGGGAGGGTTCCACAGATCCCTCCGCTGGCTAATTATGCGCGGTGCAGCCCATAGGCTACAGCGGCTAACGCCACCTTCAGATGGCGTTAGCTGCGGGGGCCGATATCTGGATGCATCACATTCCGGATATTGGTACATTTGGCAGCATGGCATCCCCCATAGAGACCTATGGGGGAGGCGGCTGCCAGGGGTAATGGATGGATCACGGCAGTCCCTCCTTAATACATACGGGGGATACTTAAAATTTGAGGTAAACCCCCGAAGACAGGTTTTTTGGGGGGGATTATACCTCAAATACACATAAATGGGCCCCTAAGTAACACAAGTATAATGATAAGATTTGTGCCAAAGGGGGAGATGTGCCAAGCCTTAGGGGTCTATTTACTAAGCAGTGTTAGGAGACAGAGTGAAAAGTGATAAGAAAGTGATAAGGTGCCACCCGATCAGCTCCCAACTGTCATCTCACAGGCTGAGTTGGAAAAATGAGAGTTGGGAGCTGATTGGCTGGTACCTTATCACTTTTTTATCACTTTTCACTCTGTCTCCTAACACTGCTTAGTGAATAGACCCCTTAGAGCAGTGTTTCCCAACCTCGGTCCTCAAGGCACACTAACAGTCCAGGTTTCAGTGATATCCATACTTGAGCGCAGATGGTTAAATCAAAATATCTGAGGTACTAATTAAGACACCCGTGCTCAGGTATGGCTATCCTCAAAACCTGGACTGTTAGTGTGCCTTGAGGACCGTGGTTGGGAACCCCCTGCCTTAGAGAGAGATAAAGAGGTGAAATTGCCCATAGCAACCAATCAGCTTCTGACTGTCATTTATCTAGCACAGTCTATAAAATAACAGTAGGAAGCTGGTTGGTTGCTATGGACAACTCCTCCACTTTATCTCTCTCCACGGTCTGATTGGGATTGGTGTTACAAACCACTGATGAATCAACATGGGCCTGATTTAGAACGAATTGCTATTGCGATCGCAGCTGTGATGACACGCGCAGTTCTGCTGCGAAATATGGTAATGTTTGCAATCACTCGGCAAGCATAGATACGCCGACTAACGCTTTCTCACATCCGTAAGACCTCGCAGTCCTGCGTATACATTGGTAACATCGAGTATCATCGGACCCTCATGCACAATTAGTACACAAGCTGCGTCTGCTGTCGCAGTGGCTAATTTATGCACGTCCAGGAAATGGCATTCAAACAAACTGGCACGCCCGCGTTTCTCTGACCACTCCTCTGTCACCACCCCCAAACGCTGACGTGCCGACACTCACTCTGCAATGGCTTACTTTCTTTCTGCGTGATCGCTGTGCGCTCGCAATGCTCACCTGCGCACGTTCACTGCGGTGCATACAAATGCACAGTACACACCATCGACCGATCTGCGTACGCAGTTGCAATTCGACCAATGTGGAATCAGGCGCATTGTTCAGGTCATGAAGATGCAAAATACTGTTACTAGGATTATATAAAAAATGGATATTATAAAGAAGGCTGTAGGGTTTGCTGTTATTCTATAGCAAAATATATTGGATGGGTTGTACTAAGGGCAACAATGTGGTCATACCTCCGAAAATGCAGTTTTTAGGGTTATGACCGCATTGCTCATATGTACCAAGCTCTTTAGATGGCATTAACCTATGAGCTTCTATACGCATTCTTCTTCCCAGTGTTCCCCGCAGCAGCACGCACTAAATGTACAGAGAGACTTCTGGATATCATACCGGAGTCCCTCAATCGCAAAGGAAGACTGGTATTGGTAGAGCTGTCCTTTGGGATTTTAATCTCATTTCTTGGTACAGTACATAATGTTGTACTTAACGCTGGTATGTAACCGATAAGAGGCGGATGCGATGCTTAGAATATGTCGCTCAATATGAGACGCATTAATGATATATACTGTGAGACACAGTAACGCTAACTACTGTGAGACGTAGTAACGATATATACTGTGAGACGTAGAAACGCCACGTACTGTGAGACACAGTAATGCCATGTACTGTGAGACGCAGTAACGCCATGTACTGTGAGGAGCAGTAATGCCATGTACTGTGAGACGCAGTAATGCCATGTACTGTGAGACGCAGTAACGCCATATACTGTGAGACGCAGTAACGACATATACTGTGAGACGCAGTAACGACATATACTGTGAGGCGCAGTAACGCCATATACTGTGAGACGCAGTAACGCCATGTACTGTGAGACGCAGTAACGCCATTTACTGTTAGACGTAACGCCATATACTGTGAGATGCAATAACACCATGTACTGTGAGATGCAGTAACGCCATATACCGTGAGCCGCAGTAACGCCATGTACTGTTAGACGTAACGCCATATACTGTGAGACGCAATAACACCATATACTGTGAGACGCAGTTACGCGATATACTGTGAGACGTAGTAAAGCCATGTACTGTGAGACGCAGTAACGCCATGTACTGTGAGACGCAGTAACGCCATATACTGTGAGACGTAGTAACGATATATACTGTGAGATGCAGTAACGCCATGTACTCTGAGATGCAGTAACGCCGTATAATGTGGGACGAAGTAACGCCATGTACCGTGAGACGCAGTAACGCCATGTACTGTGAGACGCAGTAACGCCATACACTGTGAGACGCAGTATCTTAGTAATGCCATGTACTGTGAGACGCAGTAACGCCATATACTGTGAGACGCAGTAACGCCATGTACTGTGAGACGCAGTAACGCCATGTACTGTGAGACGCAGTAACGCCATATACTGTGAGACGCAGTAACGCCATGTACTGTGAGACGCAGTAACGCCATGTACTGTGAGACGCAGTAACGCCATATACTGTGAGACGCAGTAACGCCATGTACTGTGAAACGCAGTAACGCCATGAACTGTGAGACGCAGTAACGCCATGTACTGTGAGACGCAGTAACGCCATGTACTGAGACGCAGTAACGCGATATACTGTGAGACGTAGTAAAGCCATGTACTGTGAGACGCAATAACGCCATGTACTGTGAGACGCAGTTACGCGATATACTGTGAGACGCAGTAAAGCCATGTACTGTGAGACGCAGTAACGCCATGTACTGTGAGACGCAGTAAAGCCATGTACTGTGAGACGCAGTAACGCCATATACTGTGAGACGTAGTAACGATATATACTGTGAGATGCAGTAACGCCATGTACTCTGAGATGCAGTAACGCCATATACTGTGAGACGTAGTAACGATATATACTGTGAGACGCAGTAACGCCACGTACTGTGAGACGCAGTAACGCCACGTACTGTGAGACGCAGTAACGCCACGTACTGGGAGACGCAGTAACGCCACGTACTGCGAGACGCAGTAACGCCACGTACTGCGAGACGCAGTAACGCCACGTACTGCGAGACGCAGTAACGCCACGTACTGCGAGACGCAGTAACGCCACGTACTGTGAGACCCAGTAACGCCACGTACTGTGAGACGTAGTAACGCCGTGTACTGTGAGACGCAGTAACGCCGTATAATGTGGGACGAAGTAACGCCATGTACCGAGAGACGCAGTAACGCCATGTACTGTGAGACGCAGTAACGCCATACACTGTGAGACGCAGTATCTTAGTAATGCCATGTACTGTGAGACGCAGTAACGCCACATACTGTGAGACGCAGTAACGCCATACACTGTGAGACGCAGTATCTTAGTAATGCCATGTACTGTGAGACGCAGTAACGCCATATACTGTGAGACGCAGTAACGCCATGTACTGTGAGACGCAGTAACGCCATGTACTGTGAGACGCAGTAACGCCATATACTGTGAGACGCAGTAACGCCATGTACTGTGAGACGCAGTAACGCCATGTACTGTGAGACGCAGTAACGCCATATACTGTGAGACGCAGTAACGCCATGTACTGTGAAACGCAGTAACGCCATGAACTGTGAGACGCAGTAACGCCATGTACTGTGAGACGCAGTAACGCCATGTACTGAGACGCAGTAACGCGATATACTGTGAGACGTAGTAAAGCCATGTACTGTGAGACGCAATAACGCCATGTACTGTGAGACGCAGTTACGCGATATACTGTGAGACGCAGTAAAGCCATGTACTGTGAGACGCAGTAACGCCATGTACTGTGAGACGCAGTAAAGCCATGTACTGTGAGACGCAGTAACGCCATATACTGTGAGACGTAGTAACGATATATACTGTGAGATGCAGTAACGCCATGTACTCTGAGATGCAGTAACGCCATATACTGTGAGACGTAGTAACGATATATACTGTGAGACGCAGTAACGCCACGTACTGTGAGACGCAGTAACGCCACGTACTGTGAGACGCAGTAACGCCACGTACTGGGAGACGCAGTAACGCCACGTACTGCGAGACGCAGTAACGCCACGTACTGCGAGACGCAGTAACGCCACGTACTGCGAGACGCAGTAACGCCACGTACTGTGAGACCCAGTAACGCCACGTACTGTGAGACGTAGTAACGCCGTGTACTGTGAGACGCAGTAACGCCGTATAATGTGGGACGAAGTAACGCCATGTACCGAGAGACGCAGTAACGCCATGTACTGTGAGACGCAGTAACGCCATACACTGTGAGACGCAGTATCTTAGTAATGCCATGTACTGTGAGACGCAGTAACGCCACATACTGTGAGACGCAGTAACGCCATACACTGTGAGACGCAGTATCTTAGTAATGCCATGTACTGTGAGACGCAGTAACGCCATATACTGTGAGACGCAGTAACGCCATGTACTGTGAGACGCAGTAACGCCATGTACTGTGAGACGCAGTAACGCCATATACTGTGAGACGCAGTAACGCCATGTACTGTGAGACGCAGTAACGCCATGTACTGTGAGACGCAGTAACGCCATGTACTGTGAGACGCAGTAACGCCATGTACTGTGAAACGCAGTAACGCCATGAACTGTGAGACGCAGTAACGCCATGTACTGTGAGACGCAGTAACGCCATGTACTGAGACGCAGTAACGCGATATACTGTGAGACGTAGTAAAGCCATGAACTGTGAGATGCAATAACGCCATGTACTGTGAGACGCAGTTACGCGATATACTGTGAGACGCAGTAAAGCCATGTACTGTGAGACGCAGTAACGCCATGTACTGTGAGACGCAGTAAAGCCATGTACTGTGAGACGCAGTAAAGCCATGTACTGTGAGACGCAGTAACGCCATATACTGTGAGACGTAGTAACGATATATACTGTGAGATGCAGTAACGCCATGTACTCTGAGATGCAGTAACGCCATATACTGTGAGACGTAGTAACGATACATACTGTGAGACGCAGTAACGCCACGTACTGTGAGACGCAGTAACGCCACGTACTGTGAGACGCAGTAACGCCACGTACTGGGAGACGCAGTAACGCCACGTACTGCGAGACGCAGTAACGCCACGTACTGCGAGACGCAGTAACGCCACGTACTGCGAGACGCAGTAACGCCACGTACTGTGAGACCCAGTAACGCCACGTACTGTGAGACGTAGTAACGCCGTGTACTGTGAGACGCAGTAACGCCGTATAATGTGGGACGAAGTAACGCCATGTACCGAGAGACGCAGTAACGCCATGTACTGTGAGACGCAGTAACGCCATACACTGTGAGACGCAGTATCTTAGTAATGCCATGTACTGTGAGACGCAGTAACGCCACATACTGTGAGACGCAGTAACGCCATGTACTGGGAGACGCAGTAACGCCATGTACTGTGAGACGCAGTAACGCCCTGTACTGTGAGACGCAGTAACGCCCTGTACTGTGAGACGCAGTAACGCCCTGTACTGTGAGACGCAGTAACGCCCTGTGCTGTGAGACGCAGTAACGCCATGTACTGTGAGACGCAGTAACGCCATGTGCTGTGAGACGCAGTAACGCCAGGTGCTGTGAGACGCAGTAACGCCAGGTGCTGTGAGACGCAGTAACGCCAGGTGCTGTGAGACGCAGTAACGCCAGGTGCTGTGAGACGCAGTAACGCCACGTGCTGTGAGACGCAGTAACGCCACGTGCTGTGAGACGCAGTAACGCCACGTCCTGTGAGACGCAGTAACGCCACGTACTGTGAGACGCAGTAACGCCACGTACTGTGAGACGCAGTAACGCCACGTACTGTGAGACGCAGTAACGCCACGTACTGTGAGACGCAGAAACGCCACGTACTGTGAGACGCAGTAAGGCCACGTACTGTGAGACGCAGTAAGGCCACGTACTGTGAGACGCAGTAACGCCACGTACTGTGAGACGCAGTAACGCCACGTACTGTGAGACGCAGTAACGCCACGTACTGTGAGACGCAGTAACGCCCTGTACTGTGAGACGCAGTAACGCCCTGTGCTGTGAGACGCAGTAACGCCCTGTGCTGTGAGACGCAGTAACGCCATGTGCTGTGAGACGCAGTAACGCCATGTGCTGTGAGACGCAGTAACGCCATGTGCTGTGAGACGCAGTAACGCCATGTCCTGTGAGACGCAGTAACGCCATGTACTGTGAGACGCAGTAACGCCATGTACTGTGAGACGCAGTAACGCCATGTACTGTGAGACGCAGTAACGCCATGTACTGTGAGACGTAGTAACGCCATGTACTGTGAGCCGCAGTAACGCCATGTACTGTTAGACGTAACGCCATATACTGTGAGACGCAATAACACCATGTACTGTGAGACGCAGTAACGCCATGTACTGTGAGACGCAGTAACGCTATGTACTGTGAGACGCAGTAACGCCATGTACTGTGAGACGCAGTAACGCCATGTACTGTGGGACGCAGTAAAGCCATGTACTGTGAGACGCAGTAACGCCATGTACTGTGAGACGCAGTAACGCCATGTACTGTGAGACGCAGTAACGCCATGTACTGTGAGACGCAGTAACGCCATGTACTGTGAGACGCAGTAACGCCATGTACTGTGAGACCCAGTAACGCCATGTACTGTGAGACGCAGTAACGCCATGTACTGTGAGACGCAGTAACGCCATGTACTGTGAGACGTAGTAACGCCATGTACTGTGAGACGGAGTAACGCCATGTACTGTGAGACGCAGTACCGCCATTTACTGTGAGACGCAGTAACGCCATATAGTGTGAGACGCAATATCGCCATGTACTGTGAGACGCAGTTACGCCATATACTGTGAGATGCAGTAACGCCGTATAATGTGAGACGTAGTCTTGATATATACTGTGAGACGCAGTAACGCCATTAACTGTGAGACGCAGTAAAGCCATATAATGTGAGACGCAGTAACGCCATTAACTGTGAGACGCAGTAAAGCCATATACTGTGAGACGTAGTAACACCATTAACTGTGAGACGCAGTAAAGCCATATACTGTGAGACGTAGTAACGCCATTAACTGTGAGACGCAGTAAAGCCATATAATGTGAGACGCAGTAATGCCATATACTGTGAGACGCAGTAACACCTGTACTGTGAGACGCAGTAAAGCCATGTACTGTGAGACGTAGTAACGCCATATACTGTGAGACGCAGTAAAGCCATATAATGTGAGACGCAGTAACGCCATTAACTGTGAGACGCAGTAACGCCATATACTGTGAGACGCAGTAACGCCATATACTATGAGACGCAGTAACGCTATATACTGTGAGACGCAGTAACGCCATATACTGTGAGATGCAGTAACGCCATATACTGTGAGACGCAGTAACGCCATATACTGTGAGACGCAGTAACGCCATATACTATGAGATGCAGTAACGCCATGTACTGTGAGACGCAGTAACGCCATATACTGTGAGACGTAGTAATGATATATACTGTGAGATGCAGTAACGCCATGTACTATGAGATGCAGTAACGCCATATACTGTGAGACGTAGTAACGATATATACTGTGAGATGCAGTAACGCCATGTACTATGAGATGCAGTAACGCCATATACTGTGACACGTAGTAACGATATATACTGTGAGACGTAGTAACGCAATGTACTGTGAGATGCAGTAACGCCATGTACTGTGAGACGCAGTAACGCCATGTACTGTGAGACGCAGTAACGCCATTAACTGTGAGACGCAGTAAAGCCATATAATGTGAGACGCAGTAACGCCATTAACTGTGAGACGCAGTAAAGCCATATAATGTGAGATGCAGTAACGCCATATACTGTGAGACGCAGTAACGCCATTAACTGTGAGACATAGTAACGATATATACTGTGAGACGCAGTAACGCCATATACTGAGACGCAGTAACGCCATATACTATGAGATGCAGTAACGCCATATACTGTGAGACGCAGTAACGCCATATACTGTGAGATGCAGTAACGCCGTATACTGTGAGACGCAGTAACGCCATATACTACTATGAGATGCAGTAACGCCATGTACTGTGAGACGCAGTAACGCCATATACTGTGAGACGCAGTAAGAGCCATATACTATGAGATGCAGTAACGCCATGTACTGTGAGACGCAGTAACGCCATATACTGTGAGACGCAGTAACGCCATATACTGTGAGATGCAGTAACGCCATATACTGTGAGACGCAGTAACGCCATATACTGTGAGATGCAGTAACGCCATATACTATGAGATGCAGTAACGACATGTACTGTGAGACGCAGTAACGCCATATACTGTGAGACGTAGTAATGATATATACTGTGAGACGCAGTAACGCCACGTACTGTGAGACGCAGTAACGCCATGTACTGTGAGACGCAGTAACGTCCTGTACTGTGAGACGCAGTAACGCCCTGTACTGTGAGACGCAGTAACGCCATGTACTGTGAGACGCAGTAACGCCATGTACTGTGGGACGCAGTAAAGCCATGTACTGTGAGACGCAGTAACGCCATGTACTGTGAGACGCAGTAACGCCATGTACTGTGAGACGCAGTAACGCCATGTACTGTGAGACCCAGTAACGCCATGTACTGTGAGACGCAGTAACGCCATGTACTGTGAGACGCAGTAACGCCATGTACTGTGAGACGTAGTAACGCCATGTACTGTGAGACGGAGTAACGCCATGTACTGTGAGACACAGTACCGCCATTTACTGTGAGACGCAGTAACGCCATATAGTGTGAGACGCAATATCGCCATGTACTGTGAGACGCAGTTACGCCATATACTGTGAGATGCAGTAACGCCGTATAATGTGAGACGTAGTCTTGATATATACTGTGAGACGCAGTAACGCCATTAACTGTGAGACGCAGTAAAGCCATATAATGTGAGACGCAGTAACGCCATTAACTGTGAGACGCAGTAAAGCCATATACTGTGAGACGTAGTAACACCATTAACTGTGAGACGCAGTAAAGCCATATACTGTCAGACGTAGTAACGCCATTAACTGTGAGACGCAGTAAAGCCATATAATGTGAGACGCAGTAACGCCATATACTGTGAGACGCAGTAACACCTGTACTGTGAGACGCAGTAACGCCATGTACTGTGAGACGTAGTAACGCCATATACTGTGAGACGCAGTAAAGCCATATAATGTGAGACGCAGTAACGCCATTAACTGTGAGACGCAGTAAAGCCATATAATGTGAGATGCAGTAACGCCATATACTGTGAGACGCAGTAACGCCATTAACTGTGAGACATAGTAACGATATATACTGTGAGACGCAGTAACGCCATATACTGTGAGACGCAGTAACGCCATATACTATGAGATGCAGTAACGCCATATACTGTGAGACGCAGTAACGCCATATACTGTGAGACGCAGTAACGCCATATACTGTGAGACGCAGTAACGCCATATACTGTGAGACGCAGTAACGCCATATACTATGAGATGCAGTAACGCCATGTACTGTGAGACGCAGTAACGCCATATACTGTGAGACATAGTAATGATATATACTGTGAGATGCAGTAACGCCATGTACTATGAGATGCAGTAACGCCATATACTGTGAGACGTAGTAACGATATATACTGTGAGATGCAGTAACGCCATGTACTATGAGATGCAGTAACGCCATATACTGTGAGACGTAGTAACGATATATACTGTGAGACGCAGTAACGCAATGTACTGTGAGATGCAGTAAAGCCATGTACTGTGAGACGCAGTAACGCCATGTACTGTGGGACGCAGTAACGCCATGTACTGTGAGACGCAGTAACGCCATGTACTGTGAGACGCAGTAACGCCATATACTGTGAGACGCAGTAACGCCATTTACTGTGAGAAGCAGTAATGCCATATACTGTGAGACGCAGTAACGCCACGTACTGTGAGACGTAGTAACGCCACGTACTGTGAGACGCAGTAACGCCATGTACTGTGAGACGCAGTAACGCCATGTACTGTGAGACGCAGTAACGCCATTTACTGTCGCAGTAACGCCATGTACTGTGAGACGTAGTAACGCCATGTACTGTGAGACGCAGTAACGCCATGTACTGTGAGACGCAGTAACGCCATATACTGTGAGACGCAGTAACGCCATGTACTGTGAGACGCAGTAACGCCATATACTGTGAGACGCAGTAACGCCATATACTGTGAGACGCAGTAACGCCATATACTGTGAGACGCAGTAACGCCATGTACTGTGAGACGTAGTAACGCCATATACTGTGAGATGCAATAACGCCATACACTGAGAGACGCAGTATCGCCCTATTCTATGGGACGCAGTAACGCCATATACTGTGAGATGCAATAACGCCATACACTGAGAGACGCAGTATCGCCCTATTCTATGGGACGCAGTAACGCCATATACTGTGAGACGTAGTAACACCATATACTGTGAGACGCAGTAACGCCATGTACTGTGAGACGCAGTAACGCGATGTACTGTGAGACGTAGTAACGCCATATACTGTGAGATGCAATAACGCCATACACTGAGAGACGCAGTATCGCCCTATTCTATGGGACGCAGTAACGCCATATACTGTGAGATGCAATAACGCCATACACTGAGAGACGCAGTATCGCCCTATTCTATGGGACGCAGTAACGCCATATACTGTGAGACGTAGTAACACCATATACTGTGAGACGCAGTAACGCCATGTACTGTGAGACGCAGTAACGCGATGTACTGTGAGACGTAGTAACGCCATACACTGAGAGCCGCAGTATCGCCCTATTCTATGGGACGCAGTAACGCCATACACTGTGCCATCTTTTCCTGGACACGGCCTCTGAGGGGGATTCTGCGTCCGGACTCGCTGCCGTCATTCTCTCTCCTGCACCCCCAGAGCCCGTGGGAACGGAGAGATATTTCCCAGTGGAAAGTAAAAGCTGCCTCTGTCTCTCTTCCTGTTTGGATGGAGACAGATCTATGTGACAATGCTCCTTCCGCTGCTCTCACATAAAACTCCAGTCAGACAAATAAAACTGATGTCTGTGAGTTATACATCCAAGTGCGCACCGAGGAGCGATGGAAACTCGGCTCCAGCTTTGCTGTTATTTGGAAAATAGTCGCTGTGACCTCTGGGATAAAGGTGCAGGCCCATCTGTGCGCGAATTATGTGCCGTAACAGGACCAATGTCCACAGATTCCGTAATGTTATCACGATATGAAAGCAAATGTCAGTAATGCATTCTGAGGGAATACCACTGTTGTACTATGACAAAACGTTTTGGTTAAATAAGATCATGAACTGAAATCAGAAACCATGGATTTGTTTTCTGCTATATAATGAATGTATATTATATGTGTCACAGTTTTAGATTCATTTTGTCCAACTATCTTGTAAAGGAATGAATGTGGCTATTTCCAGCTATTAAGATTTAGCTTTTGGTAATGAAAAAACCTGCCATAAGGATAAAAGAAGTGTTCAATGACTACGCCCGTGTCACGTGAGCATTTTACAACACCTTGGCTTCGCAACCAGAATGCCGCAGGGTATCAAAGTACGAGATATTACAGTGAACTAGAAATTGGGCCACTTTTTTCATGGCCATCCTTGGGGCTCTGCTGGAACAATTATGGTGGTGGCGAATGGGGCAGGTTGTGCAGCCCATTGTAGATACGCCATTGCTGATCTGGATCATGCCGTGGTCCACATAGTCACACCCCTAAAGGCTGCTCACACAGCCCAGAGCAAGGACCCCAGTAACAGACCACCCAAGGCCCAAGGTTCCTCTTGCCAGCCGTGCCCCTAACACATGGCAACACGTCAGCTGTGGAAGCATTGCATAGGAGTGTTTACTACTTTAGTTGACACTTATCTGTCATGACTTGATGTACTTCATGCATGAACTGATACCCCAGGGGCAGTTAAATTCCATCTAATCCACCCAACCATTGATAATAGCGGTAAGATAAGACCATGTGTCCGTCATTGCTGGTGCACCAAAAGTCTATATATCCCAACTCCTGGACCCGGACATTTACCACAATTTACCACTCCCTGGGGCTGAGTTCAGCCTTGCACCCCCATAGGAGCCCCTTGCACCCCCATAGGAGCAGCCTTGCACCCACATAGGAGCTGTATTCTCCCCATAGGAGCTGAATCATTAAACTAGCATGCACAGAGATGTAATGTATACATTGCTACTGTTGTCCCAGTCCCATCGCTGTGCTGTAATTTGGCTGCTCTTCTGCTCAGCCCATGGGTACTTGGCGTAGCAGGCAGGACTCCAGTCCGGTTTGTGTGCTGATGTACAATTGTGTCTCTCTAAGGGCTCTATTTACTAATATCCGCATTCAGAATGCAGATTGTAGTGTGATATTACCGAATGAATTCATATTGCGAATTCAGGCAAAATCACAGGGATTTAGTAAAAATCCCTTGCAGGGACAGAGGTTGCGATAAAGCTCTGTCCCTGCGAATCCCATCGGCACACTTATCACTGTATTTTCGCAAAAAATACAGTGACAAGTGCCCGCGCATGCACCGACTGTTCAACGCTACTCCCCCCACGATCGCGACCCTCCCCGCAGCCCCCACGCAGCCCCTTGCCTTCCTTAATTGCACTTACCTGCAGTGATCGGGGCTCCGGTGATGTCCTCCCTCTGGTCAGTGGGTGTCCCATACTGCACTGTAACCCGGTCAGCTGATGACCGGATCACAATGCAGGATGGGAGACCAGCTGACCGGAGGCAGGACATCACCGGAGCCCCGATCTCCGGGCCTTGGACTCTGGTAAGTTTTTTTTTTTTACAGTGTATCAGTGTGTGGTCTAGACATAGCTGATCACTGGGACCGTCTCCGGGCTGTGCTCTCCCCGTCAGAGCGGAGCAGGAGTCTGGTAACCGGGGGAGACCCTGGATAACGCCATCTCCAGGTGGCGTTATTATCACAGGGCTTTCCCCGGTATTTTTTCACAATTTATTTTTAGTAACTTGCACAGAGATCGCATTTCCCATTACAATTATGGGAAATGCGATCTGCTTACTAAAAATAAGTGATAATTAGGGGTTGGAGTAGAATTTTACTTATTCTACTCCAATTGCCCTGTAATAACTATAGGTGATACTAAAATAATGTGAAAAGGGTGTGAAAACACCTTTTTTCACTTTATTTTAGTAAAAATAATGGGCCTGATTCAGAGCCGTTCGCTATTTGCGGTCGTTCGTTCAAAAACAAGGGGTGGCTATTCAAATGATCCGTTCGCAAATTGCAGTCTGTTCACACCTCTAAGTCTGAACGAGCAAGCAAAACATACGCTCGTTTATTTGTTAAAAACGCCCCCTGGCCGCTCGCACCATACGTCATGTCCGCTATTTATTAGATTAATCGAGTACATCGACCAGCGTATGAACTGCTCGCTATTCTTGTGGTTGGTTTTTGCTACCACAATCTTGCGAGCAGTTCTGGCTATAAAATAACCCAGTGACGTGGTCAATGACGCTGCTGTATTAATTATGCACACCCATAAAACGCCCGTTTTGACCTTTAAGCACGCCTGCGTTCGGATCTCCACTCCCCATTTTCAAGCACCTTCCCCTGTTACCACCCACATACGCCTCATTCTGTCACTCAAAATAGCAGGCATTCGCTATATTGCGAGCACATGAATTTCGGCCGCACTGACTGGTTCGCGCATGCGTATAACGATCCGTACGCATGCACAGATGTGCGAACATCGCTCGGAACGAGCGTACTGCCGCTAGCGAGTGGCTCTGAATGAGGGCCAATGTTAATAAATAGATGCAAAAAGCAGAATAAACTGAGGGCCTGATTCAGACCCGGACGCTATATGCGGACGGTCGTTCAAAAAAAGGGGCCGGCTATTTAAATTGTGCGCTCGCTCATTGCGGTTTGTTGACGCCTCTATGCCTGAGTGAGCGAACGAGAAATGCGCTCGCTATTTTGTAAAGACGCCCCTTTGCCGTTCGCAACACACGTCATCTCCGTTATTTATTAGATTAATCGGGAACATTGAAAGGCATCTGAACTGCTCGCAGAGCTTGTGGTAGGTTTTTCTTACCGCTATCACTGCGAGCAGTTCAGGCTAAAAGACAACCAAGTGACGTGGTCGATGACGCTCCTTTACTAATTATGCACTCCCATTAAACACCCTTTTTACCGTTAGGCACGCCTGCGTTCGGATCTCCACTTGTTTTCAAGCACCTTCCCCTGTCACCACCCACAAACGGTACATTCTGTCAATCAAATTAGCAGCCGCTCGCTGTTTTGCGAGCGCTCGATTTCCAACCGCAATGACTGGTTTGCGCATGCGCATTACGATCCATACGCATGCGCAGTTGTGCGAACATCGCTCAGAGTGAACGAGCGGCCGCTTACGAGCGGCTCTGAATCAGGCCCTTAGGGGTATATACAATTACCCGCGGGACTTCTCCCGCGAGTAATTGGGGCTCGAAAGTCCCGCGGCACGGGGTTAAGCTATTCAATAAAATAGCTTTTTCCCCGCGCCGGTAAATGTGTGGAAAGGGTGGCTTCGTGCGGCTGTTATCTCGCACCTACATGAGGTGCGAGGTAAAGCACGACAGCGGGGGACTCGCGCGCGGGGTCTCGTGGACACCTGCGCGTGGAGTCCCCATTAATTGACTCACCACCAGCGCAACAGTTAGTCGCGGGGTAAACCCTGCGGCTAATTGTATATACCCCTTAATGCGAGACTGCTCTTTTGTGCGGAGCTCCTACAGAATGTCAGTATGTGGCACCATCTAGTGGTGAAATTGAAAACCAACTTGAGTCAATAAATTCGATAGAAGCTGACCACACTCATATCCTGTCTGAAGCAGATGTTTGTGGGTATATAACTATATATTCTGGCGACCAGCTATGGACATTAATTATGTCAGACCTACATTACTCTGCATGCTGCAGGGGATTGTTAAAGAGGAAAAATGCAATGTGGGCAAGTGTGTTACAGGACCGCAACATGCCACATAGGACCTGATTGAGAGGTGGACTTTGCTGCGTGTGCTCTTATGTCAACTGCTAGAGTCACGGCTGCGATAATATATAAATTAGTGCCAGCACCTCCCCTGGCGTAGTCGTCTGTGCCTGAGTGTGCCAGGGCTGAGACACCCACTTTCAGCTTCTCTGCACGCTGTAACACCACCACAGGGCAGCAACTAGGGGGGGGGGGGGCTAGTGGTGCACGTGCACCGGGTGCCGAAATGCAGGGGGTGAAAAAGGGATGACTCACTGTGGCTTGGGGGCTGCAGAGTCAGAAAACGGCCATCCAAAAATGGCCGCCGCCAAGTAGGACACAGATGCTAGAGGTCCTTACTGGACCTCTAGTGTCTGCCTCCTCCTTGGCGGTGGCCATTTTTGGATGTTCATTTTCAGCAGATTCCATGCGGACTAGCACTTGACCTCTAGTGTCTGTTAGGCCAGCGCCAGTGCCGGGAGAGGATGCTGAAAGCTGCATCTTCTCCCGTGAAACCCCCTGGCAACGAGCATGAACCCCATGGTAACTAGTATGTAACCCCTGGCAATGAGCATAAACCCCATGGCAATGAGCATGTAACCCCTGGCAACGAGCATAAACCCCATAGCAACGAGCATGAATCCCCCTGGCAACGAGCATGAAACCCCCTGGCAATGAGCATAAAACCCCTGACAACGAGCAGGTAACTTTAAAGTAATTAGAATCCTTACTGTGGGGCATAAAATGGTGTCGGGCAAATATGTAAGTGGCACTTTGGTAATAGGCATTACAGTGTGTGGCATAATGTGTAATGGGCATTATGGTGTGTGGAATAATGTAAGTCACTATACTAGGGACGTTTGACTAGTGCACTGCCTCATGGAGGAGCAAGGACAAAATCCAGGTACGGGAAGGGAGGGGGCGCAAAATTGCTACCTTGCGCCGTGTGACAGATATCCTAGTTTCGGCCCTGACCACCACCAATTACTGATACGCCACCTTCGGCATGCCATCGCGCGCACCGACACTTACACCAGCCCTATGACAGGTGCCGTTTCTCTGTCAGAGTATGGCCTCTGCGGTTCTGCGTCTGAGAATGCAGCTGCTATAACTGACACACCAGCAACACTCCCATCACACACCCATGAGACAGACTTTTTTTGCCTTCACTTCAGGCCACCTTCCAGTTACCATCCAGGAACACCCATCACCTTTTCTGATACCGTCTGTCCCGATTGTAACAGGACCTGTGTAAGTACACTCTGCGTGACGCATGCACCGTAGGGTTTTCTGTATTTTTTGCGCATATGCAGTTGCAAATAGTTACTCAACTACGTGAATTGCGTCTGGCAACGTGAGGGTGTTACTAGGCTGGAAGAGTCTGGGAGAACTTACCACCATGTCCGGTGTTGGAGGCCTCTGGTCTTCACCACTGCCCCAATCTCTGCTGCTTCTTATGGGAAGGGTAAGGGGCAGCTGGCAGCAGTGGCAAACGCAGGATTTCTAGAGGGGGGTTCCCAAAGGCTTGATTTTAGAGTGAGTGTGGCCAGTCCAAGAATATGACATAATTAGCATTTAACCACTTTTAATATAATATGCGTCATAGAAAGTGTATTGTGTGTCATAATTCCACCGTATACAGGACTAGCGATCACAGTAAGCTATTAGATGCGGCAGTAGGGCCATCCTGCCTGAGCTGAATGATTTTTATTTCACATGTGGGCACCATTCCAGAGCATAGGAGCAAAACGGGAGTCTGGGGGAGCAGCAGAAGAGTCTGGGGGGTAACTTTACTAAGATTCGAGATTG
The DNA here is from genome assembly GCA_031769625.1 of Taudactylus pleione. Classification (NCBI taxonomy): domain Eukaryota; kingdom Metazoa; phylum Chordata; class Amphibia; order Anura; family Myobatrachidae; genus Taudactylus; species Taudactylus pleione. The sequence continues at coordinate 2,325,818 of JAUIMM010000008.1, read as the reverse complement.
GTTGAGATGCCAATCTCGGGTGAGTTTAGGCATGATTTTCATCTTGCAAATTTACTAAAGGTAAACTCAGAGAGAGATTTCTCTCTTCTCACTCGTAAAACTCGGGTGAGATAGCAAACTCATATCAACTCACCATCGGCCAACTCAGAAGTGCTTTTCACCTAAAATATACATCTCTCAAATTTACCAAGAATCGGGATGACAAGCTGCTCGGGTGAGATTGGAGCAAACTCTCTGCCAAACTGACTTTTCAAACTCTCAAACTCCTGAGCTGCGAGTTTGGCAGAAACATACACAAATCATTGTGATTTGTGTATGTTTCTGCCTGTAAATAGTTAAACTAGGGTTATTTTAATTTTTTTGCAGGCCCCCCCAAAAAGCATAACCAGCCCTATTACCGGGTCTCCAGGGCCAAAGCATTTTCACCCCAAGCTGGTCAGGCCAAGCCAGGGTTATCAGGGGAAGTGGGGACCCCCCATAAAAGGGGTCCCCCCTCTCCCAAAACCCCAGGCTTGGTCTGAAGCCCGTGGCTCTTCCCCGCACCCCTGGGCTGTGAGTACAGGGGTAAAAAAGTGTAAAATAGAAGTAAACTATTGTATTTTTCAGTGGAACTACAGGTGCCAACATGCCTGCCCTTTGGCACTTGTGGACCCGTACCTCCACTGTAAAATAAATAGTTAAATAAAGACACAACACACACAAACCGTAGTTAGTATAGAATTATTACACACAGTCACACATACTTACCTGTACCAGCCGGCCGGTCCACTTGTCCAATGTAGAAATCCGTGTGGAATGACCTGCAAAAAAGATCCTATACTAACCTCCATCCTGGCGCCACTCTCCGTAGCGTCCAGGGTCTTGTGAAAACAACAAACCGACTTACGCGAACCATGCCGAACAGATGTAAGTATATGCTGTTACATGTACTTACACCTCGCGAAATGACATATGACCAAAATCATCTGTAATTTCTCACGGGCCACTAGCCAATCAGTGGTCGTTTTACATGTAGGACCTACGTGGAACCAGGGAAGAGATAGGAGAGGCCATGAGATACTGGTGATAAAGGAAGAGGAAGCTACAAGTCAGAATGATAATAAATAGAAAATTGACATGCCCAAAAAAAGCCCCCTGCCCTGCGTTGCCCTGTGCCGTGGCACTGGTCGCACCACCCTAGTTACGGCCCTGCCTGGACGCTACGGAGAGCAGCACCAGGATGTAGGTGAGTATAGGACCTTTCTTGCAGTTCCATCCACACGGATTTCTACATTGGACAAGTGGCCCGGCCGGCAGGTACAGGTAAGTATGTGTGATTGATGTATTTGTGTAATCATTTTTTTTATTTTATTTTTATTGAAACACCATATACAATATACGGATAAACAATATAAAAAAATAAAAACAATATTTGTTACATATCAATTCGGTAACTGGAAACAGAATCAAAAACAAAATAATCTTATATCCTCACAATAATAACATATATATATATAACAATAAATTGAATATAAATAATCAAATCAATCTGTCGCCTTGAAACAATGCTCCCAATAAGACCTTCACTACAATCTTGTCACAAAATGAGAGGCGAGAGTTATGATACGAGACCGAGAACCCAGCGCATCCCCCAAAAATAAAATAACAAATCGACATGAATATTTCCCTTTATTCTGATATTGATATAGGGCTCTATTTACTACAATCCGCATATTGAATGCGGATTGTAGTGTGATATTACCGAGTGAATTCGCATTGCGAATTCAGGCAATATCACAGGGATTTACTATAAATCTTTTGCAGGGACAGAGCTTGCGATAAAGCTCTGCCCCTGCGGATCCCATCCGCACTCTGGTCACGGTACTCCCCACCGATGCTAAGCCCCGCCCCCCGCGATCGCGGACCCCCCCTCCCTTCATTACACTTACCTGCATCCTCCTGGCCTCCGGTGATCTTCTCCGGGCTTCCCGATCAGGTGATCTCCCATACTGCACTGGGGCCCAATCACCTGATGACCGGGCAGCAGTGCACTGTGGGAGACCAGCTGACCGGAGAGGAGCCATCACCGGAGGCCCGATCACCGGTCCCTGGATTCAGGTAAGTAAAAAGAAAATGTTTCATTTTTTTTTCTTTTTTTTACAGCAATCAGCTTGCGGTCTATTTAGACCACATAGCTGATTACTGGTACCGGCTCCCGCCTCTGCTCTCCCCGTTAGAGCAGAGTGGGAGCCCGGTAACCGGGGGAGACCCTGGATAACGCCACCTCCAGGTGGCGTTATTATCACAGGGCTTCCCCCGGTATTTTTTTACAATTTATTTTTAGTAACTATGGTCGGATCACATTTCCCATTACAATTATGGGAAATGCGATCTGCTTTACTAAAAATAAGTGATAATTAGGGGTTGGAGTAGAATTTTACTAATTCTACTCCAATTGCCCTATAGTAACTACAGGTGAAACTAAAATAATGTGAAAAGGGAGTGAAAACACCCTTTTTCACTTTATTTTAGTAAAAATAATGTTAATAAATAGAGCCCATAGTCACAAACACATATTGGGCCTGATTCAGAGCCGGACGCTCTTTCTGCATTTTTTTTTTGAGAGCTGGCCTCCTGGCCACTCGCTAAGCTGTGGGTGGCCACCCACAGCTTTTGCGAGCAGCCAGGTGATGGTCGCAATGGTCGCGACCATCGGGCTTGCGACAAGACCCTTGTGGTAGGGTCTTGTCCATCGCAAGCCCCGGTGAGCTTCCGGCTCTAACAGAGCCGGAAGCTCACTACTGAGGCCGCCCCCAAACGGCAGGCGTTCCTTCGGGAACGCCTCCGTTTGGCCAGCCACCCACCCTGCCCGCCTCCAAAACGGGGCGAGCTGTCAATCACAATCAACAGCCGCCCCGTTTTGGTGCGAGACCCGTAGCGACGGAGCGCCCATCGCTGGCCGGGTCTCGCGCATGCGCACGCCAAAGCCTGCTCCGGCGTGCGCATGCGCAGTGGGGGACCATCAACTCGCTGTGCGCTCGCGAGCGGGTCTGAATCAGGCCTATTGTGTGTAAAAATACATTCATAATCTCCACTATAATCTGGCTTTAGGATTCCAGAGTGATTGGGGGATCATTGGATATTTCACGGTGATGCATGATATGTTCCCTAATACCAATAGGCAAGGTAGAGATATAGCTTTCCCATGTATCAAAACATTTTGAGACCCCAGTTTCTTTCTCAAATGTGGTTTCTATCCGTTCCATGTTAAACACATGAAAAAGTTTTTCCTGAAATAACTTTAGAGTAGGAGTTGAAATACTTATCCAGGCTTGTATAATAGCTTTACGTGCTACCGCTCTAATGATCAGTAATAATTTTTTACAGCCTTTTGTGACCCTCAGACCATCCGGCAGTATCCCAAACAGCGCCCATTCATTGGTAAAGGGTAGATAATTCACCAAATTATCCAGTGCGTATCCACGCACCTGTAACCAAAATATTCTAAAATGTGTGCATTTCCAAAAATAGTGATATGTGTCAGCTAGTAGAGATTAGCAACGAGGACATGAGGGCGATGCCACCATTCCTGCCCTAAATTGCCTATGGGGAGAAAAGTTTGCTCTATGAAATAGATTAAAAAACATCTCTTGGTATTGTGTGGCAGGAAAGATTTTTTTAGACGTGGCTAACATTGTATTTAAAGTTGCACAGAAGAGAGAGGGAATATCAATTGTCCATTTATTCATGCCAGTACGTATTTGGACATGATGAATTTGTGTTCTCAAAAAAGAGTAATAGGTGGATAAAGCATGTTTAGATACTGGGGGGGAGAGAAGTAACTCATCTAATGGGTTATCCCAATCAACATCGGAAAACCATTTGGTGGTTGCAATAATATAATACTTTGCTTGCATATAAGCAAGTGGGTAAAAGCGGAACAATGGGAATTTCGCTATCGTTTGAGAATGGGTTAGAGGTGTTTTGGCTTGCTTGTCCAATAAGGCATTAATTGTCATCAGACCCTGTTCATATAATCTCGTAAAAGGGAAGGACGCCAGGCCATGTTGGAATCCAGGGTTCCCCAAAAAAGAAAAAAAGAAAGATTTGTATGAGTTTACATTCAGTTTGTGCCTCAGAATTAGAGATGAGCGAATTCTGTGGAATCCAAATCGCTCCGAACATAGGAGATCCAAGTCCACCTGAACCCTGTTCGGGTGTTCCCCGCCTGAATCGGATCCCCGTTCGGGACCGAACGGCGGCCTCCTGATGTTTTTCAAGAGAAGTATTAGCATACATATCTTGTCCAAGTAGCCAATCCTTCATGTATTGTAGTATGGCTATATGATTATAATGCAATACATTTGGAAAGTTAATCCCCCCATTATGTTTGACTTGTTGCAGCTTAATAAAACTAATCCTTGGTCTCTTTGCACCCCAGATAAATATACGAATTAAGGAATTAAAATATTGTACATCTCGCTGAGACAGTAGTATTGGCAGTGATTGGATTAAATATAATGGCCTAGGAAATGTCACCAAGCTTGCTCGACCCATATAAGATAGCAAGAGATTACCCCATCCCTTCAATTCATTGGAAATTTGTATAATAGCTTTGGATATGTTGGGACTGTGGACCTCATTCAGAATCGGTCGCTGCGACTGCACGGTCGTAAGGGAAAAGGGGCCAGATATGCAAATGATGCACTCGCAAGTTGCGTCCTTAAGATCGGATCGTTAGCTGGCCGACCAAGGGGAGGATGCGGCCGTAAGACAAAAAATACACCCCCTTCTCGTACGCATTACACGTCATGTCCGGGCATATAAGGATTAATCGAGACCATCGGCACTGGTCGTAGAGCTTAAGGTTGACCATACCCTCTCTTAAGCACTACGATCAGGTCAGTGCACAAACCACCCATGTCACATGTGCCATGACACTACTCTGTTAATTATGCACTCCCATAATCCGTATGCACTCCCATAAAACGCCGTTCGCATAGTCAGGCACGCCTGCATTCGGATCTCCACCCCCCCGTTCTCAAGCACCTTCCCCTGTTACCACCCACAAACGCCTCATTCTGTCACTCAAACTACCGACCTGGCTGTGTTCAAAGAGAGAGAAATTTCTGATCGTAGCAGCTAGTTTGCGCACGCGCATTGCGAACTTTACGCATGCGCAGTTTAGCGAATATCGGTGGCGTATGACCGTGCGGCCGCAACGACCGACTCTGAATGAGGTCCTGTATATCTCAGATGGCCTTTTTGGAAGCTGAACTCCCAGATATTCAATAGAGGATTTGGCCCATGTAACAGGTAGATGATGACTCCAATGTGGTGTATGGATGCGTGGGTTTAAAGACCAACGGATTTAGACAAATTTACCGTGTAACCAGAAATGGCTCCATAATCCGCCAGCCTGTTCAATATCAACTCCAGAGGTCAGTGGTGGGCTGGGCCGGGGGGCAGGGTGCCATATGCCCACCGGGCCGGTAGACTTTTGCCTCAGTGAGGGCCGGTATCACTAGTGCACAGGTATGACTGACGGCCGGGTGACAGGCAGAAAGTGCTCTCAGTCGCTCCGAGTATAGCAGCATCAGAGCGGCTGGGCAACATTCGGCCGCTCCGCTGCAGGGGCTGTGCACCTACTTCTGTGTCCTCTGTCCCTTCCCTGGGCTCCTTCCTCTCCCCGGCTAAGGCTCCGCCCCCTCTCCGGGAGGCCCCGCCCCCTCTCTTACCCTGTCTGACTATATTAATCCATCACCTCCTGTCCCTGCTGAAGACCCCGCCCCCTCCCCCCGAGTCTCCGCCCTTTCTCTAGTCTATCCTGGCTGTGTCATCTCTTGCTATACCCTGGAGCTCCGCAGGGACCAGAGACAGAGCAGCCTTCCAGGCAGGTAAGTGCCCGTGGAGGTGTACATGTTTATATGACATTTCCGAGGGAAGGGGGTGGGTGTTGGAATACTTATGCAATGGGGGGCTGTAGTTATTTTTATCTTTGGGGGGATGGGGTGTTTTAATACTGTCGGTGCTGGGGGTGATGTAATAATGTGTGTGAATGTGGGGGGGGGTATTATTATTGTGTGTGAGGGCTACTGTATACTCAGAATACCTGTGTTATATGTGGGTCACTGATGATTTCTGCATAATCTGGTGATTATTGCGTTATCTGGCAGCCATTACAACGCTCCCTGATCAGGTGGTCACTGCGACCTCTCTGCATTATATGGCAGTCACTGCGACGCTCCCTGATCTGATGGTCCTTGCGAACCTCTCTGCATTATACAGCAGTCACTGCGATGCTCCCTGATCTGATGGTCCCTGAGAACCTCTCTGCATTATATGGCAGTCACTGCGACGCTCCCCGATCTGATGGTCCCTGCGAACCTCTCTGCATTATATGGCAGTCACTGCAACGCTCCCTGATCTGATGGTCCCTGCGAACCTCTCTGCATTATATGGCAGTCACTGCGACGCTCCCTGATCTGATGGTCCTTGCGAACCTCTCTGCATTATATGGCAGTCACTGCGACACTCCCTGATCTGATGGTCCTTGCGAACCTCTCTGCATTATATGGCAGTCACTGCGACACTCCCTGATCTGATGGTCCCTGAGAACCTCTCTGCATTATATGGCAGTCACTGCGACGCTCCCCGATCTTATGGTCCCTGAGAACCTCTCTGCATTATATGGCAGTCACTGCGACGCTTCCCGATCTGATGGTCCTTGCGAACCTCTCTGCATTATATGGCAGTCACTGCGACACTCCCCGATCTGATGGTCCCTGCGAACCTCTCTGCATTATATGGCAGTCACTGCGACACTCCCTGATCTGATGGTCCCTGCGAACCTCTCTGCATTATATGGCAGTCACTGCGACACTCCCTGATCTGATGGTCCCTGCGAACCTCTCTGCACTATATGGCAGTCACTGCGACACTCCCTGATCTGATGGTCCCTGCGAACCTCTCTGCATTATATGGCAGTCACTGCGACACTCCCTGATCTGATGGTCCCTGCGAACTCTCTGCATTATATGGCAGTCACTGCGATGCTCCCTAATCTGATGGTCCCTGAGAACCTCTCTGCATTATATGGCAGTCACTGCGACGCTCCCCGATCTGATGGTCCTTGCGAACCTCTCTGCATTATATGGCAGTCACTGCGACACTCCCCGATCTGATGGTCCCTGCGAACCTCTCTGCATTATATGGCAGTCACTGCGACACTCCCTGATCTGATGGTCCCTGCGAACCTCTCTGCATTATATGGCAGTCACTGCGACACTCCCTGATCTGATGGTCCCTGCGAACCTCTCTGCACTATATGGCAGTCACTGCGACACTCCCTGATCTGATGGTCCCTGCGAACCTCTCTGCATTATATGGCAGTCACTGCGACACTCCCTGATCTGATGGTCCCTGCGAACTCTCTGCATTATATGGCAGTCACTGCGATGCTCCCTAATCTGGCTGTCACTGCGAACCTCTCTGCATTATATGGCAGTCACTGCGACACTCCCTGATCTGATGGTCCCTGCGAACCTCTCTGCATTATATAGCAGTCACTGCGACACTCCCTGATCTGATGGTCCCTGCGAACCTCTCTGCACTATATGGCAGTCACTGCGACACTTCCTGATCTGATGGTCCCTGCGAACCTCTCTGCACTATATGGCAGTCACTGCGACACTCCCTGATCTGATGGTCCCTGCGAACCTCTCTGCATTATATGGCAGTCACTGCGACACTCCCTGATCTGATGGTCCCTGCGAACCTCTCTGCATTATAGCGCAGTCACTGCGATACTCCCTGATCTGATGGTCCTTGCGAACCTCTCTGCATTATATGGCAGTCACTGCGACACTCCCTGATCTGATGGTCCCTGCAAACCTCTCTGCATTATATGGCAGTCACTGCGATGCTCCCTAATCTGGCTGTCACTGCGAACCTCTCTGCATTATATGGCAGTCACTGCGACACTCCCTGATCTGATGGTCCCTGCGAACCTCTCTGCATTATATGGCAGTCACTGCGACACGCCCTGATCTGATGGTCCCTGCGAACCTCTCTGCATTATATGGCAGTCACTGCGACACTCCCTGATCTGATGGTCCCTGCGAACCTCTCTGCATTATATGGCAGTCACTGCGACACTCCCAGATCTGATGGTCTCTGCAAACCTCTCTGCATTATATGGCAGTCACTGCGACACTCCCAGATCTGATGGTCCCTGAGAACCTCTCTGCATTATATGGCAGTCACTGCGACGCTCCCCGATCTGATGGTCCCTGCGAACCTCTCTGCATTATATGGCAGTCACTGCGACACTCCCTGATCTGATGGTCCCTGCGAACCTCTCTGCACTATATGGCAGTCACTGCGACACTCCCTGATCTGATGGTCCCTGCGAACCTCTCTGCATTATATGACAGTCACTGCGACACTCCCTGATCTGATGGTCCCTGCGAACCTCTCTGCATTATATGGCAGTCACTGCGACACTCCCTGATCTGATGGTCCCTGCGAACCTCTCTGCATTATAGCGCAGTCACTGCGATACTCCCTGATCTGATGGTCCTTGCGAACCTCTCTGCATTATAGGCAGTCACTGCGACACTCCCTGATCTGATGGTCCCTGCAAACCTCTCTGCATTATATGGCAGTCACTGCGATGCTCCCTAATCTGGCTGTCACTGCGAACCTCTCTGCATTATATGGCAGTCACTGCGACACTCCCTGATCTGATGGTCCCTGCGAACCTCTCTGCATTATATGGCAGTCACTGCGACACGCCCTGATCTGATGGTCCCTGCGAACCTCTCTGCATTATATGGCAGTCACTGCGACACTCCCTGATCTGATGGTCCCTGCGAACCTCTCTGCATTATATGGCAGTCACTGCGACACTCCCAGATCTGATGGTCTCTGCAAACCTCTCTGCATTATATGGCAGTCACTGCGACACTCCCTGATCTGATGGTCCCTGCAAACCTCTCTGCATTATATGGCAGTCACTGCGACGCTCCCTGATCTGATGGTCCCTGCAAACCTCTCTGCATTATATGGCAGTCACTGCGACGCTCCCTGATCTGATGGTCCCTGCGAACCTCTCTGCATTATATGGCAGTCACTGCGACACTCCCTGATCTGATGGCCCCTGCGAACCTCTCTACATTATATGGCAGTCACTGCGACACTCCCTGATCTGATGGCCCCTGCGAACCTCTCTACATTATATGGCAGTCACTGCGACACTCCCTGATCTGATGGCCCCTGCGAACCTCTCTACATTATATGGCAGTCACTGCGACACTCCCTGATCTGATGGTACCTGCAAACCTCTCTGCATTATATGGCAGTCACTGCGACACTCCCTGATCTGATGGTTATTGCAACCTCTCTGCATTATATGGCAGTCACTACGACGCTTCCTGATCTGATGGTCTCTGCAAACCTCTCTGCATTATATGGCAGTCACTGCGATGCTCCCTAATCTGGCTGCCACTGCGAACCTCTCTGCATTATATGGCAGTCACTGCGACACTCCCTGATCTGATGGTCCCTGCAAACCTCTCTGCATTATATGGCAGTCACTGCGACACTCCCTGATCTGATGGTCCCTGGAAACCTCTCTGCATTATATGGCAGTCACTGCGACACTCCCTGATCTGATGGTTATTGCAACCTCTCTGCATTATATGGCAGTCACTGCAATGCTCCCTGATCTGATGGTCCCTGCGAACCTCTCTGCATTATATGGCAGTCACTGCGACACTCCCTGATCTGATGGTTCCTGAGAACCTCTCTGCATTATATGGCAGTCACTGCGATGCTCCCTGTTCTGATGGTCCTTGCGAACCTCTGCATTATATGGCAGTCACTGCAACACTCCCTGATCTGATGGTCCCTGAGAACCTCTCTGCATTATATGGCAGTCACTGCGACACTCCCTGATCTGATGGTCCTTGCGAACCTCTCTGCATTATATGGCAGTCACTGCGACACTCCCTGATCTGATGGTCCCTGAGAACCTCTCTGCATTATATGGCAGTCACTGCGACACTCCCTGATCTGATGGTCCCTGCGAACCTCTCTGCATTATATGGCAGTCACTGCGACACTCCCTGATCTGATGGTCCCTGCGAACCTCTCTGCACTATATGGCAGTCACTGCGACACTCCCTGATCTGATGGTCCCTGCGAACCCCTCTGCATTATATGGCAGTCACTGCGACACTCCCTGATCTGATGGTCCCTGCGAACCTCTCTGCATTATATGGCAGTCACTGAGACACTCCCTGATCTGATGGTCCCTGCGAACCTCTCTGCATTATATGGCAGTCACTGCGATGCTCCATAATCTGGCTGTCACTGCGAACCTCTCTACATTATTTAAAGCACACCCACATTAGGCACACCTAATTAGGCTCTTATAATGTGTCTTTTCTCCATTGCAATGCGCTGGTGGAGAAATCGGGCCACTTACTTGTGTCTGCCCCCCAGGTCAAAAGTTGCCAGCCAGCCCCTGCCTGAGGTTATAAACATATAATAGCACATCGTCCGCGAAAACTGATAGTTTAATTTCTGCCCCGCCTATCATGATCCCGTTAAATTCAGGCCATGAATGCAGAAGGCGAAATAGCGGGTCGATAGACAAATTGAACAGAAGGGGGACATCGGGCATCCCTGTCGTGTACCTCTATACATCCGCAAAGGGTCACCACGAATCCCACTGACCAAAAGTGCTGACATTGGTTGTGAGTAGAAATATTGAATTAAATGGATGAAAGTAGAACCAAAATTACGTCTTTCTAGAACTGAGAAAAGATGTGACCACGACACAGGGCCTGATTCAGACCCGTTCGCTATATGCGTGCTAAGGATTCTTTATTTAAACCTCTATGCGCTCCTGCCTAAACCTTCTAAAATCTGCCTATACCTTCTAAAATTGACGCTATTTGTGTACGCAGTCATACAGTAAAATAAAGACTTCAGACCTTGAACATGTGTTTCCAAAGCACAAAGTATTATTCAAGCAAAGTACAGATAGTTACATGCTGTGATCTAAGTACAATTTAGCGCAAAGAAATTATACAGACCCAAGATACAGTTATACATATGCACGAGCTCTGGGACCAGATTCCGGCATCAACAAGAAACCTCCGTCAACAGCATCAGCATGAAGACTGAAGACTGGGGTCAGGACACACATATTTATACCCCTATAGAAATAGACTACACAATAGAGAGGTTCGTTGCGATCCCATTGGTTCCCCATCACGGTGCTTCTGTTACAGGACATTTAACAGGTTGATTCAAATGGACAAAGATCAGCCTCCGACAGCTGGTTATCTCCGTTTTCCCGCCTCATGCAAATCTAGGCTGTTGGTTTTACAAAGTACATTTTGGTACTTTCATTTTCTACGGTCCATAAGTTGAGAAAGCATGTTGCAATCTTCACACCGATGATACCGGAAAGCTGTTGAGAAAGTGCAGATCAGTATAACACCAAACACGGCTTACTTATCACGTATTAAACCTTAGATGCAGTAAACAGTCATTTCTTTACACGCTGGCATTGTGAATGAATCATGTAATATTAACCCTTTTGCGCTACGGAACTATTACTTTATGTGTATGTATGCAAGGGAGAACGACACTAAATAGCGTTGTGCGTCTGGGGGTCTCTGGGGTACTTAGCGAGCAGCACTAAGCTGGAAAGGTATCTCTGAGTGTATGGGACGAAGTCGGTATTGGTTGTGTAGGGATCGTTAAAAAGTTGAACGTGCTAATAATTAACTATTTTGCGTTGTGCACTGTTTAACATCGCGTCTATGTGTTAATGTGAATGCAGGGAAAACACCACTAATTTGCTACTATTTTGCACTGTTCATTATTTAAGTTCATGGTGATTTTAATGTGTTGGAAAGTAATTTTTATGTATGTTAAACACCGTCGGTATGTGTTTGGGGAAGATTGTTAAAAAGCTGGCCGTGCTACTTATTAGCAATTTAGCGTTGTGTTTTGTGTACTATGTAGTTTTGGACAAAATGGCGCTGTGTGACCTATTTTTAAGATGGAGTCTGGTTGCCATTCGCAAGATGGCGTCGCTCCAAGCTAATTTTACACTGATTCTGTCTCAGCCACTAAACCAGCTTTGACAGTGTGCTCGCAAGCAGCCCGATGTTCTGCGTACATGCATGCGCACATTTCGTTCTGCACGTGCGCGAACTACTCACTGCGATCGCATACCACTCTCTCGCCCAGCAAAGGCAGCCCTGGGTAATGAGTGACAGGAGAGGCCGTTTGTGGGTGGTAACAGGGGCAGGGCACTGATAACGGGGGGTTGGAGATGCCAACGCAGACGTGCCCGGGTGTTTCAACGCCGTTTCAACGCCGTTTTAGAGGCATGCATAATTAACAGGCAGCGTCATTGTACACGACACTTGCCATTTTTTTATACTGATTTCCTCGCAATGCTTGCGGTAGGGTAAAGCAACCACAAGCACTGCGTTCACATCCGATGGTGCTCGATGTACCAATGTTTTAATACATTTCCTGGAGATGATGTGTTGCTGGTGGGCGGTTCCGCCTGTGCGATTGGGCGTACGCATACACAAAGTGGCCACACGCTAAGACATGGTGGGCGTGCTTATGCCTTGGCAAGCGATCGCTTCCCGTGACGTAACTTTGAAAAATTTGCATATGCATCTAGCGAGCGTACGCAGATAGCGACCGGGTCTGAATCAGGCCCATAATGTCAAACGCCTTATGTGTATCTAATCCTAAAAGCATCCCCTCAGGATTATCACTTTGATATTGCGCGATTACCGCAGCTATAGCCATTCGTATTGCACTCACCGAATGTCTGCCACGCACAAAACCCATCTGATGAGGTGGTAATAGGTCTGGTAATATAGGCCCTCATTCAGAGCCGCTCGCTATTTGCGGTCGTTCGTTCTAAAACAATGGGTGGCTATTCAAATGAACCGTTCGCTAATTGCGGTCTGTTCACGCCTCTAAGTCTGAACGAGCAAGCAAAACTTGCGGTTGTAATTTTGAAAAATACGCCCCCTTGCCGCTTGCACCATACATCATGTCCGCTATTTATTAGATTAATCGAGTACATCGAACAGCGTATGAACTGCTCGCTATTCTTGTGGCTGGTTTTTTCAACCGCTATTTTGCGAGCAGTTCTGAGTAAAAAAAAACCAAGTGACGTGGTCAATGACGCTGCTGTATTAATTATGCACTCCCTTAAAACGCCCGTTTTGACCTTTAAGCACGCCTGCGTTCGAATTCCACACCCCCGTTTTCAAGCACCTTCCGCTGTTACCACCCACATACGCCTCCTTCTGTCACTCAAAATAGCAGGCATTTGCTATATAGCGAACAAACGCTTTTCGGCCGCACTGATTGGTTCGCGCATGTGTATTAAAATCCGTACGCATGCGTAGATGTGCGAACATCGGTCAAAACGAACGAGCGGACGCTTACGAGCGGCTCTGAATCAGGGCCATAGACTGTAGTCGGTTAGCTATAATTTTAGATACAATTTTGAAATCAGAATTTAAGAGCGAGATAGGGCGATAGGAATCTACTAATAGTGGGTCTTTACCTGGCTTAGGTATAAGCATAGTATAAACCTCTGTAAAAGAAGGGAATACAGGATGATCCTCTAACATTTTATTATATAATTCCACCAACGTAGGTGTCAAGTCAGGTTGCAGTAATTTAAAGTACGTCCCAGTAAACCCGTCTGGTCCAGGGGACTTATTTGGTTTTAACCTTGAAATTACAGTTTGTACCTCCATAGCAGTGATCTTAGATGATAAAAGATTACTTTGTTCCTGTGTTATAGAGGGATTTGCTTCGGAAAGTAGTTCCTGTAAATTAATGTCTATCTCAAAGGATTGATACAATTGAGTGTAAAATTCTTGGAATTTAGATAATATGTCCTTTGTTTGGGAATAAGTCCTATTCGTAACAGGCTCCTTTATTGCTGTTATAGAAGAACGTTTTTGCTATGGTTTTGACATCACTGACAACAATCTCCCTGATTTATTTACCCCATTTGTAAAAGGTTTGTTTGGTGCGATCAAGTTTAGATTGAGCTTGTGACGTACAAAAAAGATTTCAAAAGTTTTTTTTATTTTGTAGATACAGACTCAGAGTTTCATCGGATTGGTGGGATCTGTACTGGTGAAAGGCCTCAGCTACTGATGACTGAAGCATCTAATATTGGGCCTGATTCAGAGCCAGACGCTATTTGCGCTCTCTCGTTCAGAAAAAGGGTCCAGCTATTTAAATTGAGCGCTCGCTCTTTGCGGTCTGTTGACGCCTCTATGTCTGAGCGAGCGAACGAAACATGCGCTCGCTATTTTGTAAAGACGCCCCCTGGCTGCTCGCATCCTACGTCATCACCGCTATTTATTTGATTAATTGAGTACATTGAAAGGCATCTGAAATGCTCGCAGTGCTTGTGCTTGGATTTTCCTACCGCAATCATGCGAACAGTTCAGGCTAAGAAACAACCAAGTGACGTGGTCGATGCCGCTGCTTTACTAATTATGCACACCCTTAAAACGCCCGTTTTGACCGTTTGGCACGCCTGCGTTCGGATCTCCACTCCCCGTTTTCAAGCACCTTCCCCTGTTACCACCCACAAACGCCTCATCCTGTCACTCAAATTAGCAAGCACTCGCTATTTTGCGAGCGCTCGATTTCTGACCGCACTGACTGGTTGGTGCATGCGCATTACGACCCATACGCATGCGCAGATGTGCGAACATCGCTCGGAGCAAACGAGCGGCCGCTTACGAGCGGCTCTGAATCAGGCCCATTGTTTATTAAAATCCTTTTTAAGCTTTGAAGCATACCAAATTACATGACCCCTCATGACTGGCTTCGAGGCCCCCCAAAAGAGGACTGGGTCCTCCCAATGTTCCAGATTTATCATCCAGGTAATTTGCTCAGCATCTGGTTAAGAAGTGTTTGAAATCCTCTGATTTGGAGAGGTAGTCTGGAAAGTGCCAAAAGCGGTCATTTGGGGAAAGAGAGGGTCATCATAGTTCCAGAGTCACAGGGGCATGATCTGAAATTTCTTTAATGTCTACTGCGCGTACCTGTGTCAATAAAGAATTTGCTATTAGGAAATAGTCAATTCTTGTCAATGAACGGTGTGCCCTAGAAAGATGTGTGTATGAGTGATCATTATCACTCAGCAACCTCCAAGGGTCACTTAGCTGTAAAGTATTCTTTAAAATCTAAATATAATACCAGGACGAATTAGGAGACCTTGGCCCGTTTTCAATTTGAAGCGTTAAGTCCGGATCCGCGTTAAGTTACCGCCGATGGTGTCATTATCGCCTGTTTTGGTTTTACCCCGTATTCAATTTGAAAGACTTCTCGCCTAGTCGGAAAGTCAATGCAATGTAATAGGCGGTAAAGTTTCGCCTATGAATAGCAGGCGGAAAAAAGTGCAGAACTGGGGCTTTGGGGTGCAACATTTTGGGAACCCCCGTGCAGCCTTCAGACAGTCCCCCAAAGGTAATCTGTGTGAAAAAATGTTTAAAAAAAACTTAAGGACACCCCAAAAATTTACTTTGAAAAAGGGGGCGAAAAAAAAAAATGTTGGGGTACAAAGTTAAAAACTAGCGAACTTGACTCTGGAGGGGGGTCCCCAAGTATACCCCAGGTGTTTTTTTGATTGCAGGTGTTTGCGGCAGGTGGATTTTTCATGATTTTTTCAACTTCACTTTTTCAACTTTAAATATGCTGACCCCCATTTTCAAGTACCCCAAATTTGCTGGGATAAGTTATTTTCTAGAAAAAATACTGCTAAATACTATTCTGCATCAGGTATAGAAAAACGCTATTTAGCAGCTATTGAGCTCATTTAAAAACACCAAATACCTTCAGCAAGCCAAATCGGGGGGTATCATAGTGAACCCCAATGTCAGAGCATCATTTGGGGGTGAAAGGCTGATTTCCCCAAAAATGACAGTACTTTCCGCTTGTTACAGTATCGCCGGGTGCCGTTTACGCGTACTTTGAAATTGAATACGGGGTAAAGCGTGCACGCGCGCGATACTTTAACGCGTACAAAACAGGCGAAGTCGGTGTTAAGTCCGGGCCGCGTTAACTTAATGCAGCTCGGCTCAAATTGAATACGGCTCCTTATAGTAGGAGGGGATCTATCTATGGTCGGGTCATCCACTTCATTATAATCGCCCGCCATAATTAAAGTATGTAATGTGCGACGGGCTAAAATCTGTGTCAATTTAGATAAAAATCGACCTGGGGATATATTAGGTGCATACAAATTAATAATAGTGTACTTGTGTCTTTCAATTTCTACATCCAATAATAAAAATCTCCCTTCAGAGTCCAAAATCGAATATCGGAGATTCCTATTGAATAGTATAGCCACCCCTCGAGATTTAGATGTAAATGAGGCCGATATACAGTCTCCTATCCATCTAACTTTGAGTGTCGAATCATCTCCCTGTACCCAATGGGTCTCTTGTAAGAAAGCAATATCTGGGCATAACCTATGTAAATGTGATACCATTTTCTTCCGTTTTATTGGGGTGTTGAGGCCATCCACATTCCATGACACCACCTTTAAACAGGGGGGGGGTCACTGAAACAGTCATAGCAACTATCTGAGAGGACATAACATTTAAAAAAAAAAAACCACAACAACCATAGAGTAATATTGCAAATATAGACATTCAGATAGAAAATGTACCCGTGTCTCGGTCTCGTCTCTCCCTCCTTTATCGAAATCATACATTTCAAAAAAGTAGACATAGGGAATATTGGGGGTCATTCAGACCCACTCGCGAGCGGCAGTACGCTCGCAAGTGGGTCGATGTTCCCCACTGCGCATGCGCACGACGGAGGGAGCTCCGTCGTGCGCATGCGCGAGACCCGGTGAGCGAAGGACTTTCCTTCGCTCTGGGTCTCGCATCAAAGGGGGCGTGCTGTCGATGGTGATTGACAGCACGCCCCCTTTGGTGGGCGTGCCAGGGGCGTGCCTGCCAGACGGAGGCGTTCCCATGGGAACGCCTACCGTCTGAAGCCGGCCCCACTGACATCACTAGTGATGTCAGTGGGAGTGATTTTGGCTCTGATAGAGCCAAAATCACTCCAGGGCTTGTGGCAGCGAGACCCTACCGCAGGGTCTCCGTCGCAAGCCTGATGGTCGCGATGGTCAAGACCATTGCGACCATCTTGTTGGACGCTCATATATGCTGTGGGTGGTGACCCACAGCTATACGAGCGTCCAGGAGGACGCTCCATTTTAATGGAGGTGGGCCCTGATTCATAGCGAGCGCTCTGGTCAGAGCGTCCGGCTGTGAATCAGGGCCATTGTTATGAATAGTAACAAAAAATTTTTTTTAAGTATAGCAACAAAATTGTAGCACGGTGTCCAGTGTTTTCCTTTTTTTTCCCTTTAGTAAGAGGTGGAAACCGTCCACCGAAACCTTCTGAGGATCTCATTCCAAAATGGATGGATACTCCGTTAAAAAATAAAATCTTAATCAGTAATCAAAAATAATATATAATAAAGAGGCCATGAGCCTTTTAACAATAATCTGATAATAAGTAGGCCATAAAACACAATATGAACCCAATATTTAAAAATATACATTTATAAACAACCTATCTGTCCCATTAGTGGAACCTATTTACTAATGATATAGTATCTTCTATAAAAGGTAATCCATTATTAAGCCATGGATAAGGATTATAATAGGAAACTATTACTAAATCATTGACCTAAATCTCTATCATAAATAAAAGTTACCACCTTTGAGAAGATGTTATCAACCATATCTGTTAGTAAGGCAATAAATCTATTTACCACTGCAATCCCTACTAATATTTCACTATATCGGTAAAACCCAGAAAAGAATGGAAAGATAGGCTGTGGGATATATATATATTCTTTCAATCATTGGAATGGGCAGGGAAAAGTGGAAGACCCCTGTAAAAATGGTCTTTAGCTCTCTGAAAAATAAGGGGCGGCCATTCTCCATCACCCATAATTTAGCCGGATACATTAGTGCAAATCGTCTATTCTGATCTATTAACAGTTTACACACGTCAGAGAATTCCCTCCTTTTCTGGGAGACAAGTACCGAGAAGTCCTGAAACACTAGCATCTTCTGACCGTCTACCATCAGGGGTTGAGAGGTCTGGTACGCAGTTAACAATTTTTCTTTTGCCCTATAGTCCAAAAATGTAGCAATAGTGTGGCGAGATCTACCGTCCCGCTCCGGGCGCTCAGGGCCTAACCTGTGGGCCCCCTCAATCTGCACCACAGAGGATTCGTCAGAAATGTGTGTAATAAATTTATACTATCTACGTGTGTGTGTTGTGTCTTTGTTTAACTATTTATTTTACAGTGGCGGCCACCTGCTGGCAGTTGTAGTTCCACAAGTGCCAAAAGACAGGCATGCTGGCACCTGTATTTCCACTGTAAAATACAATAGTTTACTTCTATTTTACATTTTATTACCCCCTGTAAACACAGCCCAGGAGTGCGGGGAAGAGCAAGCCTGGGGTTTTGGGAGAGGGGGGACCCCACCTCCCCTGAGATCTCCGGCTTGGCCTTGACCGGTTTGGGGTGAGAATGCTTTGGCCCTGGAGACCCGGTAATAGGGCCTCCTGGCTGTGGCATTACACCCTGGTTGGTTTGTGTCCGGCGCTGGTTTTCATTATAGAGGTACCGCAACGCAATTTTTTCCCCCCTATATGTAAAACCAGGACTGGCCCTGCAGCCTGGTGCTGGTTCCTAAATTACAGTGGAACCCTACTTGTTTTGTTCCCCATCATTTTTGGAACCAGGCATGGCTGACAAGTCCGGGGCTGGTTAGGCTTTTGGGGGGGGGGACCCTACATCATTTTTTTAAAGTAACTTAACCCGTTTTTTACGGGTACAACACACAAGCAGCTTACACATATCTCACTGATGTATCTCACTGATATGTGCAGGCTGCTAGCTCGGGAGAGTTAGGCAGAGAGAAAACTCAGCAATCTCGGGTGAGTAATCTCCTGCAAAACGTGCTACTCGGGGGAGAAATCTCGTTCTGCTTCACCATTGGCACAAATCGCCTGTTGGTAAATTTGAGAGTTTAAAAGTGAAAAAAATCACCCGAGTTCTGGCGAGTACAGCGAGATTAATCTGAACTGCCCTGGACATAGATGTACATATTGGTCTCCTTATGCACTGGAAAACAGTATTAATAATTGACCCTATAGATGGTCTATAGTAGGAGTGAGCGGGTTCGGATTTCTGAAATCCGAACCCCCCCGAGCCCCCCCGATCCGAGGCCGATCCGAGTCAGGCTCGACTTTTCCCGCTTGACTCGGATCTGAATTCGAGGCAAAACATCATCATCCCGCCTTCTGGGTCTCGCAGGTTTTGGATTCTATATAAGGTACCCGCGTCGGCGCCATTTTCTCACTCGGCTGTGGACAGTGAAGAGGGAGGGTGGGAGTTAGGGCTGGCTGGGCTGTGTAGTGTAGTGTAGTGTAGTGCAGTGTAGTGCTGTGCTGTGCTGTGCTGCGCTGTGCTGCTGTTGTCCATAGGGGCTGTGTCCACTCCTCCAAAGTCCATAGGGGCTGGCTGTGCTGTGCTGTGCTGCTGTTGTCCATAGGGGCTGTGTCCACTCCTCCAAAGTCCATAGGGGCTGGCTGTGTTGTGCAGTGCTGCTGTTGTCCATAGGGGCTGTGTCCACTCCTCCAAATTCCATAGGGGCTGGCTGGACTGTGTTGTGCAGTCAGTTGTGTATATAGGGCTGTGTCCACTCCAATGTCCTGTGCAGTGTCCCAGTCCTAAAGGGGTGCTGCAGTGTTGTCCAGGGGGTGCTCCCCCCAAGTGCAAAAAAAATAAATATTTTCTCTGTGTTTGTGAATTGTGTGCGCAGTAGCCGCACGTGCATCAACAAATTAGCGCCAAGCGTGTCCCTGTGTCATAGGTAAAGGGTCGGCTGGCTTGACCGTTAAAGGGTGCTGTAACCCCCAAAGTGCACTCCAAAAAAAATAAAAAAATATATTTTCTCTGTGTTTGTGAATTGTGTGCGCAGTAGCCGCACTTGCATCAACAAATTAGCGCCAAGCGTGTCCCTGTGTCATAGATAAAGGGTCGGCTGGCTTGACCGTTAAAGGGTGCTGTAACCCCCAAAGTGCACTCCCAAAAAAATAAAAAAATTTTTTTTTTGTGTTTCAATTGTGTGCGCAATAGCCGCACGTGCATCAAAAAAGTAGCACCAAGCGTGCGCCTGTGTCATAGGTAAAGGGCTGGCTGGCTTGACCGTTAAAGGGTGCTGTAACCCCCAAAGTGCACTCCAAACAAAATAAAAAAATATTTTCTGTGTTTGTGAATTGTGTGCACTGTGGCTGCACGTGCATCAACAAAGGAGCAGCGCCAAGCGTGCGCCTGTGTCCCATACGTAAAGGGCCGGCTGGCTTGTCCGTTAAAAGGTGCTGTAACCCCCAAAGGGCACTCCAAACAAAATAAAAAAATATTTTCTATGTTTGTGAATTGTGTGCACTGTGGCTGCACGTGCATCAACAAAGGAGCAGCGCCAAGTGTGCGCCTGTGTCCCATAAGTAAAGGGCCGGCTGGCTTGTCCGTTAAAGGGTGCACACCCCTAGTCTATAGTAGGGGTGTGCACCGGCCACTTTTCGTGTTTTGGTTTTGGATCTGGATCTTTCTTCGTGTTTTGGATCTGGATTGGTTTTGCCAAAACCACCCTTCCGTGTTTTGGGTTCTGGATTTTGTGTTTTGGATCTGTATTTTTTTTTTAAAAAGCATAAAAACAGCTAAAATCACAGAATTTGTGGGTTTTTCTGCTCCTATGCTATTATTAACCTCAATAACCTTAATTTCCACTCATTTCCAGTCTATTCTGAACACCTCACACCTGTGTTTTTATGTCCAAAAGGTTGCACCGAGGTAGCTGGATGACTATGCTAAGCGACACGAGTGGGCGGCACAAACACGTGGCCCATCTAGGAGTAACACTGCAGTGGCAGACAGGATGGCAGTTTGAAAAACTAGGCCGCAAACAGTACATAATGCAAATAAAAAAAAGAGTTGCAAGATGGAATTGTCCTTAGGCCCTCCCACCCACCCTTATGTTGTATAGCCCACACAATTCACAAAGACAGAAAAAAAAAGAAGAATTTTTTTATTGTTTGTGGAGCGCACTTTGAGGGTTACACCACCCTTTAACAGACAGATGCACGCTTGTCGCTGCTGCTTTGAGGACAGTATCATATGCAGTGACAGTAGACTTGTCAGAAATTGTTGGCACGTCCTTCAGTCCAGACCAGATGTCCAAACCGGCCCTTGACTTATGACACAGGTGCACGCTTGGCGCTGCTACTGTGTTGATGCATGTGTGGCTACATCGCACACAAGTCACAAACACAGAAAAAAAGTTTTTTATTTTTTGGTGCTGCTTTGAGGATGCAGGTGCGGCTACTGCGTATACATTTCACACACAAACACAGAAAAAAAGAAGATTATTTTATTTTGGTTGGAGCGCACTTTAGGGGTTACACCACCCTTTAACAGACAGACGCACGCTTGTCGCTGCTGCTTTGAGGATGCAGGTGGAATCTAGACGAGATTTGTAACCGGGGACACACTACCTCCATCAATTGTCTAAATCCCACTGCACTAATGGCGGATACCGGACGCACGTCTAACACCAACATAGCAGTCAAGGCCTCAGTTATACATTTTGCTTCAGGATGACTGCTGTCGTACTTCATCCTCCTCGCTAAGGACTGTTGGAGGGTCAATTGTTTAGTAAAAGTAGTGGTGTTCCTACTTCCTCTCTGGGATGATGAACGACTCCCAGCAGCAGCAACAGCACTAGGAGGAAGTGGTTCTTGATCTTTCCCTATTTTATTTTTATCGGAGAAAGTTTGGTCCTCCATTTATGTTATATTGATATATACGTGCGGCTAAGGCGCACACAAACACAGAAAATATTTTTTATTTTTGTTGGAGACTAGTGCACTTTGTGGGTTACACCACCCTTTAAGAAATGAGCCAGCTGGCCCTTTACTTATGGGACACAGGCGCACGCTTGGCGCTGCTCCTTTGTTGATGCACGTGCAGCCACAGTGCACACAATTCACAAACACAGAAAATATTTTTTTATTTTGTTTGGAGTGCCCTTTGGGGGTTACAGCTCCCTTTAATGGACAAGCCAGCCAGCCCTTTACCTATGACACAGGTGCACGCTTGGCGCTACTTTGTTGATGCATGTGCGGCTACTGCGCACACAATTCACAAACACAAAAAAATATATATTTTTATTTTGTTTGGAGTGCCCTTTGAGGATTACAGCACCCTTTAATGGACAAGCCATCCGGCCCTTTACTTATGGGACACAGGCGCACGCTTGCCGCTCCTCCTTTGTTGATGAACGTGCAGCCACAGTGCACACAATTCACAAACACAGAAAATATTTTTTTATTTTGTTTGGAGTGCACTTTGGGGGTTACAGCACCCTTTAATGGTCAAGCCAGCCGGCCCTTTACCTATGACACAGGCGCACGCTTGGCGCTACTTTGTTGATGCACGTGCGGCTACTGCGCACACAATTCACAAACACAAAAAAATATATTTTTTTATTTTTTTGGAGTGCACTTTGGGGGTTACAGCACCCTTTAATGGTCAAGCCAGCCGGCCCTTTACCTATGACACAGGCGCACGCTTGGCGCTACTTTGTTGATGCACGTGCGGCTACTGCGCACACAATTCACAAACACAAAAAAATATATTTTTTTATTTTTTTGGAGTGCACTTTGGGGGTTACAGCACCCTTTAACGGTCAAGCCAGCCGGCCCTTTACCTATGACACAGGCGCACGCTTGGCGCTACTTTGTTGATGCACGTGCGGCTACTGCGCACACAATTCACAAACACAAAAAAATATATTTTTTTATTTTTTTGGAGTGCACTTTGGGGGTTACAGCACCCTTTAACGGTCAAGCCAGCCGGCCCTTTACCTATGACACAGGCGCACGCTTGGCGCTACTTTGTTGATGCACGTGCGGCTACTGTGCACACAATTCACAAACACAAAAAAAAATATTTTTTTATTTTGTCTGGAGTGCCCTTTGGGGGTTACAGCACCCTTAATGGACAAGCCAGCCGGCCTTTTACTTATGGGACACAGGCGCACGCTTGGCACTACTTTGTTGATGCACGTGCGGCTACTGCGCACACAAATCACAAATACAGATTTATTTTTTTTTTGCACTTGGGGGGAGCACCCCTGATGGACAGAGCACCCCCTGAACAACACTACAGCACCTCTTTAGGACTGGGACACTGCACAGGACTTTGGAGTGGACACAGCCCCTATGGACAACTGACTGCACAACACAGTCCAGCCAGCCCCTATGGACTTTGGAGGAGTGGACACAGCCCCTATGGACAACAGCAGCACAGCACAACACAGCCAGCCCCTATGGACTTTGGAGGAGTGGACACAGCCCCTATGGACAACAGCAGCACAGCACAACACAGCCAGCCCCTATGGACTTTGGAGGAGTGGACACAGCCCCTATGGACAACAGCAGCACAGCACAACACAGCCAGCCCCTATGGACTTTGGAGGAGTGGACACAGCCCCTATGGACAGCAGCAGCACAGCACAACACAGCCAGCCCCTATGGACTTTGGAGGAGTGGACACTGCCCCTATGGACAACAGCAGCACAGCACAACACAGCCAGCCCCTATGGACTTTGGAGGAGTGGACACAGCCCCTATGGACAACAGCAGCACAGCACAACACTACACTACACAGCCCAGCCAGCCCTAACTCCCACCCTCCCTCTTCACTGTGCACAGCCGAGTGAGAAAATGGCGCCAATGCGGGCACCTTATATAGAATCCAAAACCCGCGAGACCCGGAAGGCGGGATGATGACGTTTTGCCTCGATTTCAGATCCGAGTCAGGCGGGAAAAGTCGAGCCTGACTCGGATCGGGGGGGCTCGGGGGGGTTTGGATTTCAGAAATCCGAACCCGCTCACCCCTAGTCTATAGCAGTGCCCCCCTAACAGTGCATGTTTTCCAGATCTCCTAGTTGATTCACAGGTGTATTCATTAGTGACTGACACATATGGTGCTAATTATTTCATTTGTGATACTGAGCAAAACATGCAGCACTAGTAAAATTGTATTATACAGTATATTATTTCTATTGTGGTAAAGGTGTGGGCTGGGGGTTTCCAGGCAACCAGAAATCCCCCGTCCCCCTGCGTTTGCCTACGGCTGGGAGTGGTGGAATGGATGACCAGCCTGAAGTCTATGCGTCCTACCCTGCGCTGGAAGACCGGCTGTTCCCTGCTATAAGCAGTGCGTTGACTGGTGATTAGCAAAATTCCAGTCACCAGGAAGAACATTAAGGCCAGGCCTGGCTCCCATTTCCCCAACCAACAAAAAATAAAATTAAAAAGCTAACAAAAATCACCAACACGTCACAAACTAATGGTTGGTGGAGGCCTTTGGGTTGATGGGGCCAATCCCATGACCCTGTCCCCATATAATCCACCACTGGGACAGGACTGGGTTCTAGGTCGGGCATCAGTGACTGTGCCATGTATGAGTGAGTCTGATGCAGTGCCTACACCATATAAACAACCCAATAAAAAATAAAGAGAGGGGGGTCATTTTTATGCGTTCCATACAAGATTAATAAGTGGGTGATTTATCAAACGTTCTGTAGTGGAAAGGTGGAGATGTTACCTATAGCAACCAATCAACTTCTAGCCATTAGTTATTTTAAAACAATATTCTTATTGAAGCAGACCAATTTACTAAAAGGAATAGCAGCCATCAAGATGTTACTGTAATAAATGAACAAAAACAGAGACAATGGGCAGATCCAATAAGCTGTAATGGGATGTAGTCTGGAACCCGAAGGTCTAAATGCCGACAGCCGGCTTCCAGACTGCTAGTTCCCGACTAGGGACGAATGACAGGGGTCTAAATTTAGAAGCCTGTCATTTGCCTGACGTCTGGAGCCCAGCGCCCGGCGCCCGGCATCCCAATCGAGCGGATGCCGGGTGCCGCAGCTGACAGCGGGGGGGGGGGGGGAGGGTTAGGTTTAGGCACCCCCCCGGGAGGTTAGGGTTAGGCTAGGGGAAGGGAGGGTTAGGCACCCCGGGGGGAGGTTAGGGTTAGGCACCCCCCCAGGGGACTTAGGTTTGGCAGCGGGGAAGGGGGGGGTTAGGTTTAGGCACTTAGAGGGGGGTTAGAGTTAGGCTCAGTGGGGAGGTTAGGGTTAGGCACCCCTAAGGAGGGTTAGGTTAGTAAATACTTATCTTTAGGACGATCAGGATTTCCTCCTTTGTCGGGCAGCTGCTGCGGCTGGCGGTAATACATATCACACCCGCCGTAATATATAGACTACACGGAGCATAGATCGAGGGCTGCTGCTTTATAATCACAAAGAGAATAAATGAAAATAAAACAGAAAATGAAATAAAAAAACAACAACATCAGACTACATCCAGGTTTTAATTTTTGTTTATTAGAAAAGGAAAAGGGGAAGGAAGAGGAAGAGAACAGAGGAGTCAGCAGAGTCTGGGGATAGATTGTGTTTGATACCAGAGAGACCATACAGTATGGAACGTAGCTACTGTGCTGCAAGCTGGTGATATATTACATAGACGCAACACAATAGGTTGCAGCCAGGTCGGTCGGTCGGTCACTGGGGTGGAGGTAGCAGGGGCACATCAGATTCAACAGCTAAGACCGGACGTGGCTCCAGAAAGGTTGGAGAATGGGACACGTCCACCACATATGGAGAAAAGTGTCCTCCTCTCCACAAAGCCTCCAATAGGATTTGGATGTCACAGAATAAATAGCATGGAGCTTGGTTGGTACTAAGGACCTGATTCAGACCCGCTCGCTAAGGCACGATCGCTCGCTCTGAGCGATTTTCGGCCATCTGCGCATGCGTATAATTTGCAGTGCGTGTGCGCAAGCCATTCATTGCAATCTGATTTTGGTAGCTTGTAAGCCACTATCAGGTCGCTGCTTTGAGTGACAGATAGCGCCGTTTGTGGGAGGTAACAGGGGAAGGAGGAGTGGATGTGCAAACGCAGGCGTGTCTGGCCGCCAAAACGGCGTTTAAAGGGCGTGCATAATTAGCAAAGTAGCGTCATTGTACACATCACCTGCATGTATTTCAGCCAGCGCTGATCGCTGTGCTTGCCACAGGCTAAAGCTGGCCACACACTAATTTGTTTATTGAGTGTAGCAGGAAACTGGAGCACCCAAAGGAAGCCCATGCAAACATGTGGAGAACATACAAACTCCACACAGATAGTTCCTTGGTCAGGAATTGAACTCATGACCTCAGGGCTGTAAGGCAGTAATGATGTCATATAAGAGGGAACGACTATTGTATTTTCCTCATTCTATAGTTGTAAATTGCAGCAGACATTAAAGAGACCCGGAAGGCGGGATGATGACGTTTTGCCTCGATTTCAGATCCGAGTCAGGCGGGAAAAGTCAAGCCTGACTCGGATCGGGGGGGCTCGGGGGGGTTTTGGATTTCAGAAATCCGAACCCGCTCACCCCTAGTCTATAGCAGTGCCCCCCTAACAGTGCATGTTTTCCAGATCTCCTAGTTGATTCACAGGTGTATTCATTAGTGACTGACACATATGGTGCTAATTATTTCATTTGTGATACTGAGCAAAACATGCAGCACTAGTAAAATTGTATTATACAGTATATTATTTCTATTGTGGTAAAGGTGTGGGCTGGGGGTTTCCAGGCAACCAGAAATCCCCCGTCCCCCTGCGTTTGCCTACGGCTGGCAGTGGTGGAATGGATGACCAGCCTGAAGTCTATGCGTCCTACCCTGCGCTGGAAGACCGGCTGTTCCCTGCTATAAGCAGTGCGTTGACTGGTGATTAGCAAAATTCCAGTCACCAGGAAGAACATTAAGGCCAGGCCTGGCTCCCATTTCCCCAACCAACAAAAAATAAAATTAAAAGGCTAACAAAAATCACCAACACGTCACAAACTAATGGTTGGTGGAGGCCTTTGGGTTGATGGGGCCAATCCCATGACCCTGTCCCCATATAATCCACCACTGGGACAGGACTGGGTTCTAGGTCGGGCATCAGTGACTGTGCCATGTATGAGTGAGTCTGATGCAGTGCCTACACCATATAAACAACCCAATAAAAAATAAAGAGAGGGGGGTCATTTTTATGCGTTCCATACAAGATTAATAAGTGGGTGATTTATCAAACGTTCTGTAGTGGAAAGGTGAAGATGTTACCTATAGCAACCAATCAACTTCTAGCCATTAGTTATTTTAAAACAATATTCTTATTGAAGCAGACCAATTTACTAAAAGGAATAGCAGCCATCAAGATGTTACTGTAATAAATGAACAAAAACAGAGACAATGGGCAGATCCAATAAGCTGTAATGGGATGTAGTCTGGAACCCGAAGGTCTAAATGCCGACAGCCGGCTTCCAGACTGCTAGTTCCCGACTAGGGACGAATGACAGGGGTCTAAATCTAGAAGCCTGTCATTTGCCTGACGTCTGGAGCCCAGCGCCCGGCGCCCGGCATCCCAATTGAGCGGATGCCGGGTGCCGCAGCTGACAGCGGGGGGGGGGGGGAGGGTTAGGTTTAGGCACCCCCCCGGGAGGTTAGGGTTAGGCTAGGGGAAGGGAGGGTTAGGCACCCCGGGGGGAGGTTAGGGTTAGGCACCCCCCCAGGGGACTTAGGTTTGGCAGCGGGGAAGGGGGGGGTTAGGTTTAGGCACTTAGAGGGGGGTTAGAGTTAGGCTCAGAGGGGAGGTTAGGGTTAGGCACCCCTAAGGAGGGTTAGGTTAGTAAATACTTATCTTTAGGACGATCGGGATTTCCTCCTTTGTCGGGCAGCTGCTGCGGCTGGCGGTAATACATATCACACCCGCCGTAATATATAGACTACACGGAGCATAGATCGAGGGCTGCTGCTTTATAATCACAAAGAGAATAAATGAAAATAAAACAGAAAATGAAATAAAAAAACAACAACATCAGACTACATCCAGGTTTTAATTTTTGTTTATTAGAAAAGGAAAAGGGGAAGGAAGAGGAGGAGAACAGAGGAGTCAGCAGAGTCTGGGGATAGATTGTGTTTGATACCAGAGAGACCATACAGTATGGAACGTAGCTACTGTGCTGCAAGCTGGTGATATATTACATAGACGCAACACAATAGGTTGCAGCCAGGTCGGTCGGTCGGTCACTGGGGTGGAGGTAGCAGGGGCACATCAGATTCAACAGCTAAGACCGGACGTGGCTCCAGAAAGGTTGGAGAATAGGACACGTCCACCACATATGGAGAAAAGTGTCCTCCTCTCCACAAAGCCTCCAATAGGATTTGGATGTCACAGAATAAATAGCATGGAGTACTAAGGACCTGATTCAGACCCGCTCGCTAAGGCACGATCGCTCGCTCTGAGCGATTTTCGGCCATCTGCGCATGCGTATAATTTGCAGTGCGTGTGCGCAAGCCATTCATTGCAATCTGATTTTGGTAGCTTGTAAGCCACTATCAGGTCGCTGCTTTGAGTGACAGATAGCGCCGTTTGTGGGAGGTAACAGGGGAAGGAGGAGTGGATGTGCAAACGCAGGCGTGTCTGGCCGCCAAAACGGCGTTTAAAGGGCGTGCATAATTAGCAAAGTAGCGTCATTGTACACATCACCTGCATGTATTTCAGCCAGCGCTGATCGCTGTGCTTGCCACAGGCTAAAGCTGGCCACACACTAGACCAACTTACATCCAACCAGCCAACTTGTTGATTGGTTGGAATGAAAATCTGGTAAGGAATGGGAGTAAATGATGATCAGCAATTTGCTCCTAAATGCCAGAAAACAGATGAAAATGGTCATCAGACAAGTTTGTTAAATGTTTAATCTAAACTATTTGTTCAAACAACAGTTTTTCTCCATTTTACGGCGTTTGGGAGCAAATTGCTGATTGTCATTTGCTTTCATACCGTACCAGATTTTCATTCCAACCAATCAACTATTTGGCTGGTTGGATGTAAGTTGGTCTAGTGTGTGTCCAGCTTAAGGCAACCCCAAAGGTTGCGAGCAGCTCCGATGGCTCACGATTGTCCCGATTAATCATACATTTCCCGGAGATGACGGGTGTTGCGAGTGGCAAGGGGGCGTCTTCAGACATTTGTGAGCGCACTTTGCTGTAGCTCACTAAAACATAGTGGGCGTCCTTTACGCGATGCAGTGCGAGCGCTTAATTTAAATATCTGGCCCCTTTTTTCCAGCGAGCGATCATATCTTGCGAGCGGGTCTGATTGAGCTCCTATGAGCTCATCATCGGAGGCCGTATGGGAGTCTGTGCTGCCTGGGAGTCCGTGAGAAGCCACGGAGGGATCCGCTCGGATCCTTCTTCGCATCCCCGTAACTCCTTCCCATAGGAAGGAGCGGGACTACGAGAGCAATCGGCGTCTGAAGATGGCGCTTGTTCTCGGGAGAAAACTCCGGGAACTGTCAGTTTTCTGAGATTGCGAAATATTAGGGAGTCCTATCGGACCCCTGATGATGAATGGCCCAGTAACTTAAATATGCAGAAACTAGCGTTTCTGCATGGTTATCGGGCCATTTATTGTTTGATGAATAGGCCCCTGAATCATATATAACTGATATATAGATCTTATGGCAATCCAAGTACATACATAGCCGTTCAAACGGGGAGGGTAAACGTATAGTATGGGGTTTAGACTGTGATAGAAGGAATCTGAAGGTATTGATAGTGACATGAGGAGGGGAGGACAAAATGTTTCTGAATATTAGCAAATTTAGAGGGGGCAAATTTCCCCCTCACATTACTGAAGAGCTCAATTCCTCGGCTACACCGCAAAGAAGCCAAACCCCCACTACAGCTCGGAGGGAACAAAGGGCGATACTACAATGGCGTTAGAGGGGTGGGGTAGGAGGAAAGGTCAGGGGGGGCTTGGAGCGTGTCGTAGTAAATGTAATTGTAGGAACTGAGGGCCTGATTCAGAGCCGGTCGCTATTTGCGGTCGTTCGTTCCAAAAAAAGGGGTGGCTATTCAAATGAACCGTTTGCTCTTTGCGGTCTGGTCACGCCTCTATGTCTGAACGAGCGAACAAAACTTGCGGTCGTTTTTTGGATAACTACGCCCCCTGGCCGCTCGCATCCTACGTCATGTCCGCTATTTATTAGATTAATCGAGTACATCGACCAGCGTATGAACTGCTCGCTATTCTTGTGGTTGGTTTTTCCTACCACAAATTTGCTAGCAGTTCTGACTATAAAATAACCCAGTGACGTGGTCAATGACGCTGCTGTATTAATTATGCACACCCATAAAACGCCCGTTTTGACCTTTAAGCACGCCTGCGTTCTGATCTCCACTCCCCGTTTTCAAGCACCTTCCCCTGTTACCACCCACATACGCCTCATTCTGTCACTCAAAGTAGCAGGCATTTGCTATTTAGCGAACAAATGATTTTCGGCCGCACTGACTGGTTTGCGCATGCGTATTACGATCCGTACGCATGCGCAGTTGGGCAAACATCGCACAGAACGAACGAGCGGCCGCTTACGAGCGGCTCTGAATCAGGCCCTGAGTACGCCGAGGCTGGTCTGCAAGACTTGGGGAGCCAAATAATTGTGTCAACTCTCCCTCCCTGACAGGAGGAGCTTTCAGTGTCCACCCACCGCCTAATACCTAGGGCAGAACGCCAGGATACAATATGATTGGGCTGACAAGCCAGATAATTTATGAGGATAGGAAGATCCTTTGTAGATTGGGGAGAGACACCAAGGGACTAGAGAGCAGGTCCGGCTCTAGGGGTGTTCGACCAGTGCGGTCGCACAGGGGCGCCAGCCATAGAGGGCGCACCCCTCCCCAACATCACGATTTCAGCGGGACAGTACTGTCCCGCTGTTCCACCCGTGGGCCAAAGTGGCCCGCAGGTGGTCAAATCGGGAGCTTGGGGACCCCCACCGCCGCAGCTGTGCGGCGGTGCCGGACCCCGGAGTCTGAATGGATGCTGCTTGCTTGCGCACGGCATCCATTCAGTGACGGGAGATGGCTGGGAGAAGCCCAGCTAGTGTGGCTCCCCCTCCAGCCTGACGTCACGCCCACGCCTCTAAATAACGTCATGTAGGAGTCGTGGCCTATGGAAATTAGGCCATGCCCCCATTTTTGGTCGCACGCGATGTAGGGGCGCACTAGAGAGCATAAGTCATAGTCAGTGAATAAAGTTTATATTGTCCCCGCCCCACAGTGATCCCTGATCCCCCCCCTGAATGTCCAGATTGGCTCTAATACGGACCACAAAGGGTTCAGTACATAGAGCAATGACCAATGCTGATAACGGACCCCTGCCTAAGGTTGTAGCTATTATTTTATAGACTGTACTAGGTAAATTATAGCTTTATTCTGATTGGTCGCCACTTTCAAAATTTCCCCTCTAAACTTTTACTATATATTAATTTACTTCACTACAGGCTTCATTGTTCCTCCCTTCTTACATTAGACATTAGTGTCACTACTGAATGGAGCCGAATTTCCCTCTTCCTCTGCGCCCCCCCCCCCCCCCCCGGCTCTCCCTTTTTTTTTTCTTCCAAACACTGATGTCATTTGTGCTGCTTTCTTTATGATGTCATCACTCAGTCAGAAAGGAAACCGGGCGAGGTTGGAGAAGCAGAGTTTACATATTCTTCATCTCCTGTAGCAGAAGAAATAAATTCACCATACTCCCGCGTACTAAACACTGATGGCCTATGGGCCAAATTCAGAGATGCGTGAAATGTCTATATCGGATGTAGTGGAGCGATTTTTGTTACTGCAAATGTGCCAAAGCCGTACTGCGCACACAAGGAAATTGGTTGGTGGCTGTAGTCGCAGAAATGATTCATTCGCAAAGTGAGTTATAGGGAGGCAGCAATTGGGGGAGGTCACGGGGGATGATTAGAAAAACGCCGGCGTGTCAGGTTCTGGAGGTGTCCTAGCGAGCCTCTGCGAATTTGTTCGCAGCTGGAGAGGTGTCTTGCGAGATCCGCTCTTTCTGGGACAGCATAGGCTTGCTCGGAAGTTCAATGTGCAAACAATGTTTCCGATTTTATATGTGAGCAGCGGCTGTCCGACGCCGAAGGTGGGCGTCTCAGTGCACAGAGATATTAGCATACTTTCAAAAGTCCACTGTGTACTAAGTCTCAGTCACGACGGGCATTGCGTCCATCTCTGAAGCAGGCCTTACGTCTTCTATTGTCACCATAAATTATATATTGTCATTTTTTTTTAATTAATTCTCTTCATTTTGCTGATCCACGCTAAGCAACTTAGGTGAGAGTTTTAGTTTATTATGCAGATATATAAACACTATAATTTTATTAATTAACAACTATTTATATAATACCCACGCATTCTGCAGCGCTGTACAGAGAACGGGCAGTTACTCACATCTGTCCAGGGGAGCTTACAATCTATGTTGCCTGCACACAAATACACACTACAGTTAATTTATTTGTCAGCAGCCAATTATCCTACTAATTTGTTTATTGAGTGTAGCAGGAAACTGGAGCACCCAAAGGAAGCCCATGCAAACATGTGGAGAACATACAAACTCCACACAGATAGTTCCTTGGTCAGGAATTGAACTCATGACCTCAGGGCTGTAAGGCAGTAATGATGTCATATAAGAGGGAACGACTATTGTATTTTCCGCATTCTATAGTTGTAAATTGCAGCAGACATTAAAGTCAGGAGGAAGAACTGGTCCTGTACTGATCCTGAGGCTGGGGCACACCAAAGGCTGAGGCGGGTACACAACTGGCCCAGAGGCAGCATGCAGCATAGGTTGGTAGCCACCCTGGGTGATGTCAGAAACATAATCATCAGGCAATAAAGAAATGGTGCCCAGGTCTTGATTTGGAATTCAGGAGCTGGAACCTGAATGGAAACAGTTGAGTACCATGCACAGGGGCTGATTTTGAGTTGGGATCAAAGTCAAAGGACAAACCATGCTGCAATACAAGGGAGGCAAATATACAGTATTTATTGTTTTTGCATGCAGGGTAAATACTGGCTGCTTTTGCATGTAGCCCACAAATGCTGGACAGCTTTATATTTACACTGCAATGTAGATTCGAGTTTGGACCCCCTTCCAAATCCAAATCTCTATACACGTTACATCTGCCCCCCGTTGTGAAGCATGGTTTTACCAAGGTGCACACTTACTTTTTTTTTTTTAAACTTTTCGTCCAACTCAAAATTAGCCCCATAATAGGCTGGACACAGGGCTACAAGGAGCCGTCCAGCAGATCAGATCACTCGGGCACTTACACTGCATAGCAGGTGCAGCTACTGCAGAAATCTGTCATGGTCAAGGTTCAACTGGGACAGCTGTTAAGAAAGAGTAAAGTACAGTTCTCTCCTCTCTCTGCTCCTGGACTCTGAGGATTAAAGACAAACGCTCCCTGTAATCCCAGAACAGGTAAGGAACATACTATACCCGGGCTACTGACATGTACGGTCTCGCTACAAGTCTTGGCAGACAAATGATTCATGATTACATAAACCAGTAAACAGGTGATGGGTAGAATATAAACTCTTGGTATATGGTGACACAAACTTCAGCAAATCTATGTCAGTGGTGCTGCGTTCTGGTCAGAATACGCTCTGTGTACCGTAGGGTGATAAGTGACATACATCATGTAATACCCTGCATTGCTGTATTATCAGGTGCAAGGTTACCAGTCTATTAGAGCATGGCACATATGAATCAATGACTCTGTATTGGAGTTAGACTAGATGAGGCTGATTCTTATTGGTTAACTGCACCGAAGCCGCTGCTGGTTGAAGCTGTGACTAGCTGAAACTGCGGCTGTCAAGTCCCCGTTGTGTGACAGCAGCAGACAATATGAATCAGGGATGTAAGACCTGGGGGCTGCATGGCCGGAGACCCAGCCCACCAAGCACACCTGCCTCCACAATCTCAATTGCCAGGTGCTTGCTGCGATGCATGCATCCAACGCTTTCTACACATCATATGAGCAGTGCACCCGGATATTGCTGCCCATCTTCAGCGGACAGAGCTTCCCGCTCCTGCCTGCGGCAGTTCCTGAGCCCCAGAAGAGCCATGGTCCTGCTGCCCACCCTCAACTTCTCCCCGTAGCAGGTGGCCAGCGTGTGCAAGGCACTGGAAAAGGGCATCGAGAGGCTGGGATGCTTCCTGTGGTCCCTGCCCGTGGCACCAAGGGAACTGGTTCAAAAATTATGTTCTGTTCCTCATCACAAATACTTATTTCCAGGACCAAATCTAGAAATTTAATTTTGTCCTTTAGATCATCAGGTTCGCCATGAATTCATCAAACTTAACTTCTGACCCAATAATATATCGCTCATAAACTTATAGCACTACACTTCGTCAGAAGATTATCTTACATTAACACAGTTTTCAGCCATGTGTAGCCCAGTACAGCCATGTGTAGCCCGGTACAGCCATGTGTAGTGTATGTGTAGCCCAGTACAGCCATGTGTAGTGTATGTGTAGCCCGGTACAGCCATGTGTAGCCCAATACAGCCATGTGTAGTGTATGTGTAGCCCAGTACAGCCATGTGTAGTGTATGTGTAGCCCAGTACAGCCATGTGTTGTGTATGTGTAGCCCAGTACAGCCATGTGTCGTGTATGTGTAGTCCAGTACAGCCATGTGTAGTGTATGTGTAGCCCGGTACAGCCTTGTGTCGTGTATGTGTAGCCCGGTACAGCCATGTGTCGTGTATGTGTAGCCCGGTACAGCCATGTGTCGTGTAATGTGTAGCACGGTACAGCCATGTGTCGTGTATGTGTAGCCCGGTACAGCCATGTGTCGTGTAATGTGTAGCCCGGTACAGCCTTGTGTAGTGTATGTGTAGCCCGGTACAGCCATGTGTCGTGTATGTGTAGCCCGGTACAGCCATGTGTCGTGTAATGTGTAGCACGGTACAGCCATGTGTCGTGTATGTGCAGCCCAGTACAGCCATGTGTAGTGTATGTGTAGCCCGGTACAGCCTTGTGTAGTGTATGTGTAGCCCGGTACAGCCATGTGTCGTGTATGTGTAGCCCGGTACAGCCATGTGTCGTGTATGTGTAGCCCGGTACAGCCATGTGTCGTGTATGTGTAGCCCGGTACAGCCATGTGTAGTGTATGTGTAGCCCGGTACAGCCATGTGTCGTGTATGTGTAGCCAAGTACAGCCATGTGTACTGTATGTATAGCCCCGTACAGTCATGTGTAGCCCAGTACAGCCCCATGTGTAGCCCAGTACAGCCTTATGTGTAGTCCATGTCGAAGCTGGATAATTGGCTGAGACAGAATCTGTTAAAAATTTAAATCTGCACGACGCCATTTTGCGAATGGCCGCCCAACGCCATTTTAGCGAATCTCACACAATAGCAATACATACGGCGATGTTATTATTTAGCGTTGTGTGATTCCCACGCAATAGAACAATGTTAAAAGTCCTCATTATATAAATACATACATTTACTAAAACATATCTTACATTAACACAGTTTTCAGCCATGTGTAGCCCAGTACAGCCATGTGTAGCCCGGTACAGCCATGTGTAGCCCGGTACAGCCATGTGTAGTGTATGTGTAGCCCAGTACAGCCATGTGTAGTGTATGTGTAGCCCGGTACAGCCATGTGTAGCCCGGTACAGCCATGTGTAGTGTATGTGTAGCCCAGTACAGCCATGTGTAGTGTCTCTGTAGCCCAGTACAGCCCCATGTGTAGCCCAGTACAGCCCCATGTGTAGCCCAGTACAGCCTTATGTGTAGTCCATGTCGAAGCTGGATAATTGGCTGAGACAGAATCTGTTAAAAATTAAAATCTGCACGACGCCATTTTGCGAATGGCCGCCCAACGCCATTTTAGCGAATCTCACACAATATCAGTACATACGGCGATGTTATTGTTTAGCGTTGTGCGATTCCCACGCAATAGAACAATGTTAAAAGTCCTCATTATATAAATACATACATTTACTAAAACATATCTTACATTAACACAGTTTTCAGCCATGTGTAGCCCAGTACAGCCATGTGTAGCCCGGTACAGCCATGTGTAGTGTATGTGTAGCCCAGTACAGCCATGTGTAGTGTATGTGTAGCCCGGTACAGCCATGTGTAGTGTATGTGTAGCCCAGTATAGCCATGTGTAGTGTATGTGTAGCCAGTACAGCCATGTGTAGCCCGGTACAGCCATGTATAGTGTATGTGTAGCCCAGTACAGCCATGTGTAGTGTATGTGTAGCCCAGTACAGCCATGTGTAGTGTATGTGTAGCCCAGTACAGCCATGTGTAGCCCAGTATAGCCATGTGTAGTGTATGTGTAGCCCAGTACAGCCATGTGTAGTGTATGTGTAGCCCAGTACAGCCATGTGTAGTGTATGTGTAGCCCAGTACAGCCATGTGTAGTGTATGTGTAGCCCAGTACAGCCATGTGTAGCCCAGTATAGCCATGTGTAGTGTATGTGTAGCCCAGTTAGCCATGTGTATTGTATGTGTAGCCAGTACAGTCATGTGTAGCCCTGTATAGCCATGTGTAGCCCAGTACAGCCATGTGTAGTGCATGTGTAGCCCAGTATAGCCATGTGTATTGTTTGTGTAGCCAGTACAGCCATGTGTAGCCTGGTACAGCCATGTGTAGTGTATGTGTAGCCCAATACAGCCATGTGTAGTGTATGTGTAGCCCAGTACAGCCATATGTAGTGTATGTGTAGCCCAGTACAGCCATGTGTAGCCAAGTCCTACCCATTTGTAGCCCGGTACAGTCACGTGTGTAGCCCAGTACAGCCTTATGTGTAGTCCATGTCGAAGCTGGATAATTGGCTGAGACAGAGGGCCTGATTCAGACCCGCTCGCAAGCGGCTGTCCACTCGCAAGTGGGTCGATGTTGTGCACTGCGCATGCGCACGACGGCGGGAGCTCCGTCGTGCGCATGCGCCAGACGCGACGAGCGAAGGACTTTCCTTCGCTCGTTGTGTCTGATCAAAGGGGGCGTGCTGTCAATGTTGATTGACAGCACGTCCCCTTTGGTGGGCTTGCCTCCCTGACGGGGGCGTTCCCAAGGGAACGCCTACCGTCAGAAGCCGGCCCACTGACATCACTAGTGATGTCAGTGGGAGTGATTTTGGCTCTGATAGAGCCAAAATCACTCCGGGCCTTGCGGTTGAAAAACTCAACCGCAGGCTCCGGCTCGCAGTGGCGATGGTCAAGACCATCGCGGCCATCAAACTGCACGCTCGTATAGGCTGTGGGTGGTGACCCACAGCTATACGAGCGTCCAGGAGGAC
Source organism: Taudactylus pleione (assembly GCA_031769625.1). Taxonomy (NCBI): domain Eukaryota; kingdom Metazoa; phylum Chordata; class Amphibia; order Anura; family Myobatrachidae; genus Taudactylus; species Taudactylus pleione. Next base: position 2,288,436 of record JAUIMM010000008.1, on the reverse strand, counting down.
GCTCCATAATTATGGAGGGCGGCCCTCATTCAGAGCGTGCGCTCTGCTCAGATCGTACGGCTCTGAATGAGGGCCAGAATCTGTTAAAAATTTAAATCTGCACGACGCCATTTTGTGAATGGCCGCCCAACGCCATTTTAGCAAATCTCACACAATATCAGTACATACGGCGATGTTATTATTTAGCTTCGTGCGATTCCCACGCAATAGAACAATGTTAAAAGTTCTCATTATATATATACATACATTACATAAAACATATAATATGAACAATCCTGCAAAAAACGTACTCCACAAACACGCAGACGCACAACGCTAACTAGCGTCTTTTCTTAATATGCTTACACTTACACATTGCACACTTACATAGAAAGGTTCCCTAGCATTAAGGTTAGTATTCAAGGTTTTATTCATTATTAATTATGTAATGAAGTGACTGTATTTAAGATCTCAGGTTTAGTACATGATAAGCAGACCGTGTTTGGTGTTATTCTAAAACACTGTTTATTTGCAGATCTCCGGTTCCATCGGCAGGGAGATCGCAACATGTGTTTGCAAATTATGATCATAGAGAGTTAGGCATTGAAATGTACTCTGTAATGCAGCCAGTTTAGATTTGTTCTTCGGCGGGAAAACGAACACAAAGAACTGTTGGAGGCTGAACTATTACAATACAAACTGCCCTATGAACTGTATCGTCACAGGAGAACCAGGAAGAAGAACCAATGGGATTATGCCAACTTGTTCTATTGTATTGCCTATCTCTGTGAGGGTACATAACCATGCACTCTGAATCTGTTAGTTAGTCATCATTTTCTTGCTATTGACGGAGGCTTCACCTTTGATGCCGGAAATCTGGATCCAGAGCGCATGCGTATGTATTCTACTGTACCTAGTGATTGTATAATTTGTTTGCGCTAATTGTATTTAGATCACAGTGTGTAACTATATGCTTTTTGGAGAATAATATTTTTTTTTGCTTTGGAACCACAATCAAAGTCTGGAAAGTAATTATTTCTTGTGCGACTTATAACACTAAATAGCGACATTTAGGGTGTATAGATCATTAGGTATTCATAACCAGTACAGCCTATGTGCAGCCTAATACAGCCAATGTGCCGCCCTGTATAGCCCAATGTGCCACCCAGTACAGCCCCAGGTGTAGCCCAGTACAGCCATGTGCAGTTTATGTGTAGCTCAGTAAAAGAGCTACACATAAGATCTTAGGTTTAGTACATGATAAGCAGACCGTGTTTGGTGTTATTCTAAACCACTGTTTATTTGCAGATCTCCGGTTCCATCGGCAGGGAGATCGCAACATGTGTTTGCAAATTATGATCACAGAGAGTTAGGCATTGAAATGTACTCTGTAATGCAGCCAGTTTAGATTTGTTCTTCGGCTGGAAAACGAACACAAAGAACTGTTGGAGGCTGAACTATTACAATACAAACTGCCCTATGAACTGTATCGTAACAGAAGAACCAGGAAGAAGAACCAATGGGATTATGCCAACTTGTTCTATTGTATTGCCTATCTCTGTGAGGGTACATAACCATGCACTCTGAATCTGTTAGTTAGTCATCATTTTCTTGCTATTGACGGAGGCTTCACCTTTGATGCCGGAAATCTGGATCCAGAGCGCATGCGTATGTATTCTACTGTACCTAGTGATTGTATAATTTGTTTGCGCTAATTGTATTTAAATCACAGCTTGTAAATATATGCTTTTTGGAGAATAATATCTTTTTTTGCTTTGGAACCACAATCAAAGTCTGGAAAGCAATTATTTCTTGTGCGACTTATAACGCTAAACAGCGACATTTAGGGTGTATAGATCATTAGGTATTCATACCCAGTACAGCCCATGTGCAGCCTAATACAGCCAATGTGCCGCCCAGTAGAGCCAATGTGCCACCCAGTACAGCCCCAGGTGTAGCCCAGTACAGCCATGTGCAGTTTATGTGTAGCTCAGTAAAAGAGCTACACATAAGATCTTAGGTTTAGTACATGATAAGCAGACCGTGTTTGGTGTTATTCTAAACCACTGTTTATTTGCAGATCTCCGGTTCCATCGGCAGGGAGATCGCAACATGTGTTTGCAAATTATGATCACAGAGAGTTAGGCATTGAAATGTACTCTGTAATGCAGCCAGTTTAGATTTGTTCTTCGGCGGGAAAACGAACACAAAGAACTGTTGGAGGCTGAACTATTACAATACAAACTGACCTATGAACTGTATCGTAACAGAAGAACCAGGAAGAAGAACCAATGGGATTATGCCAACTTGTTCTATTGTATTGCCTATCTCTGTGAGGGTACATAACCATGCACTCTGAATCTGTTAGTTAGTCATCATTTTCTTGCTATTGACGGAGGCTTCACCTTTGATGCCGGAAATCTGGATCCAGAGCGCATGCGTATGTATTCTACTGTACCTAGTGATTGTATAATTTGTTTGCGCTAATTGTATTTAGATCACAGTGTGTAACTATATGCTTTTTGGAGAATAATATTTTTTTTTGCTTTGGAACCACAATCAAAGTCTGGAAAGTAATTATTTCTTGTGCGACTTATAACACTAAATAGCGACATTTAGGGTGTATAGATCATTAGGTATTCATAACCAGTACAGCCTATGTGCAGCCTAATACAGCCAATGTGCCGCCCTGTATAGCCCAATGTGCCACCCAGTACAGCCCCAGGTGTAGCCCAGTACAGCCATGTGCATTTTATGTGTAGCTCAGTAAAAGAGCTACACATAAGATCTTAGGTTTAGTACATGATAAGCAGACCGTGTTTGGTGTTATTCTAAACCACTGTTTATTTGCAGATCTCCGGTTCCATCGGCAGGGAGATCGCAACATGTGTTTGCAAATTATGATCACAGAGAGTTAGGCATTGAAATGTACTCTGTAATGCAGCCAGTTTAGATTTGTTCTTCGGCTGGAAAACGAACACAAAGAACTGTTGGAGGCTGAACTATTACAATACAAACTGACCTATGAACTGTATCGTAACAGAAGAACCAGGAAGAAGAACCAATGGGATTATGCCAACTTGTTCTATTGTATTGCCTATCTCTGTGAGGGTACATAACCATGCACTCTGAATCTGTTAGTTAGTCATCATTTTCTTGCTATTGACGGAGGCTTCACCTTTGATGCCGGAAATCTGGATCCAGAGCGCATGCGTATGTATTCTACTGTACCTAGTGATTGTATAATTTGTTTGCGCTAATTGTATTTAAATCACAGCTTGTAAATATATGCTTTTTGGAGAATAATATCTTTTTTTGCTTTGGAACCACAATCAAAGTCTGGAAAGTAATTATTTCTTGTGCGACTTATAACGCTAAACAGCGACATTTAGGGTGTATAGATCATTAGGTATTCATAACCAGTACAGCCTATGTGCAGCCTAATACAGCCAATGTGCCGCCCTGTATAGCCCAATGTGCCACCCAGTACAGCCCCAGGTGTAGCCCAGTACAGCCATGTGCAGTTTATGTGTAGCTCAGTAAAAGAGCTACACATAAGATCTTAGGTTTAGTACATGATAAGCAGACCGTGTTTGGTGTTATTCTAAACCACTGTTTATTTGCAGATCTCCGGTTCCATCGGCAGGGAGATCGCAACATGTGTTTGCAAATTATGATCACAGAGAGTTAGGCATTGAAATGTACTCTGTAATGCAGCCAGTTTAGATTTGTTCTTCGGCGGGAAAACGAACACAAAGAACTGTTGGAGGCTGAACTATTACAATACAAACTGCCCTATGAACTGTATCGTAACAGAAGAACCAGGAAGAAGAACCAATGGGATTATGCCAACTTGTTCTATTGTATTGCCTATCTCTGTGAGGGTACATAACCATGCACTCTGAATCTGTTAGTTAGTCATCATTTTCTTGCTATTGACGGAGGCTTCACCTTTGATGCCGGAAATCTGGATCCAGAGCGCATGCGTATGTATTCTACTGTACCTAGTGATTGTATAATTTGTTTGCGCTAATTGTATTTAGATCACAGTGTGTAACTATATGCTTTTTGGAGAATAATATTTTTTTTTGCTTTGGAACCACAATCAAAGTCTGGAAAGTAATTATTTCTTGTGCGACTTATAACACTAAATAGCGACATTTAGGGTGTATAGATCATTAGGTATTCATAACCAGTACAGCCTATGTGCAGCCTAATACAGCCAATGTGCCGCCCTGTATAGCCCAATGTGCCACCCAGTACAGCCCCAGGTGTAGCCCAGTACAGCCATGTGCAGTTTATGTGTAGCTCAGTACAGCCATGTGTAGTGTATGTGTAGCCCAGTACAGCCATGTGTAGCCCAGTACAGCCATGTGTAGCCCAGTAAAGCCCATTTGTAGCCTGGTACAGCCATGTGTAGTGTCTGTGTAGCTCAGTATAGCCATGTGTAGTGTACGTGTATACCCAGTACACCCATGTGTAGTGTATGTGTAGCCCAGTACACCCATGTGTAGTGTATGTGTAGCCAGTACAGCCATGTGTAGTGTATGTGTATACCCAGTACACCCATGTGTAGTGTATGTGTAGCCCAGTACAGCCATGTGTAGTGTATGTGTAGCCCAGTACAGCCATGTGTAGTGTATGTGTAGCCAGTACAGCCATGTGTAGTGTATGTGTAGCCAGTACAGCCATGTGTAGTGTATGTGTATAGCCCATTTGTAGCCCGGTACAGTCACATGTGTAGCCCAGTACAGCCAATGTGCCACCCTGTACAGCCCCAGGTGCCGCCCAGTACAGCCCATGTGTCGCCCAGTACAGCCCCATGTGCCACCCAGTACAGCCCATGTGATACCCAGGACAGCCCATGTGTCGCCCAGGACAGTCCATGTGTAGCCCAGTACAGCCCCATGTGCCACTCAGTACTACCCATGTGTCGCCCAGTACAGCCCCATGTGCCGCCCAGTACAGCCCATGTGATACCCAGGACAGCCCATGTGTCGCCCAGGACAGTCCATGTGTAGCCCAGTACAGCCCCATGTGTAGCCCAGTACAGCCCATGTGTAGCCCAGTACAGCCCCATGTGCCACTCAGTACTACCCATGTGTAGCCCAGTACAGCCCCATGTGTAGCCCAGTACAGCCCATGTGTAGCCCAGTACAGCCCCATGTGCCACTCAGTACTACCCATGTGTAGCCCAGTACAGCCCCATGTGTAGCCCAGTACAGCCCATGTGTAGCCCAGTACAGCCCCATGTGTATCCCAGTACAGCCCATGTGTATCCCAGTACAGCCCATGTGTATCCCAGTACAGCCCATGTGTATCCCAGTACAGTCCATGGCTCCTACTCGCTGCCATCTAAAAGATAAGACACAGATCTATCAGTACACTCAGTACTAGCGGTGGCACATTGGCACAGGTGGTAATGGGCTGGCAGATCAGCCGCGACGGATGCTGGGAAGTGTAGTCCACGAGCAGAGCTCTCGCTCAGTAGTAGCGGACGGGGAGGAGGAGGGAGCAGAGACTACAACTTCCGGCAGCACTTGCGGCTCCGGCTGAACTGTCTGAGCGGCTCCATTGATAGAGCTGCGGCCACAGGACGGGAAGTCAGGTGGGGGTCTCTCTCTCTGCTGCTGGGGCACAGGGGTCTGCAGGTAACAGGCCCAGGTGGGTGGTCTCACTGGGGCAGGGCACGGGCAAGGAGGGGTGTGCCGGTAACAGGCTCAGGTGTAAGTCTCACTGGGGCACGGTCAGGGCTGGGGGTATTATAATAACTGGTACCCTTATATGGGATGAGTGTTATAATAATCACTCTGGGGGGTAACAGAGTGGTCTTCATGAGTATTATAGTAATGCCTGCTGGTTTGAGAGTATAATAGCAACAATCTCATGGGGGCATCACAGTAACATGCTCTGATGGGGGCATCGCCGCTGTCAGTAACGGGCTGTGATGGGGGCATCGCCGCTGTCAGTAACGGGCTGTGATGGGGGTATCGCCGCTGTCAGTAACGGGCTGTGATGGGGGTATCGCCGCTGTCAGTAACGGGCTGTGATGGGGGCATCGCCGCTGTCAGTAACGGGCTGTGATGGGGGTATCGCCGCTGTCAGTAACGGGCTGTGATGGGGGTATAACCGCTGTCAGTAACGGGCTGTGATGGGGGTATCACCGCTGTCAGTAACGGGCTGTGATGGGGGTATCACCGCTGTCAGTAACGGGCTGTGATGGGGGTATCACCGCTGTCAGTAACGGGCTGTGATGGGGGTATCACCGCTGTCAGTAACGGGCTGTGATGGGGGCGTCACCATTAGTAACGGGCTATGATGGGGGTGTCACCGCTGTCAGTAACGGGCTGTGATGGGGGTATCACCGCTGTCAGTAACGGGCTGTGATGGGGGCGTCACCATTAGTAACGGGCTATGATGGGGGTGTCACCACTGTCAGTAACGGGCTATGATGGGGGTATCGCCGCTGTCAGTAACGGGCTCTTATAATGTTGCACAATGTCTGCCTTTGGTACATTTTGTTTATAAATTGCCTCTTACCTTATAGGCATTAGGAATGGCACCAAAGATAACGACCGAGCTCCTGCGGCAGCTGAGACTGAGCCTTAGATCTTCCATGAGTGTCACTGAGCCAATCCAGGCCTACATCGTGCCTTCTGGGGACGCGCACCAGGTATGCCCGCTGAATGTCGTTACAGAGCTGCAGGTGCTTACAGAAAGGGCCTGATTCTGAGTCAGTATCTTCTGCAGCGGATGCAAATAGCGAGTTTTACATCACAACGCGTGCGCAAACGTGATTTTCGGCCGGATTTTAGTCGAACGTCGCTTTGCGTGAGATGGTCTGAAACTGGGCGGTAATGCAAGAGATCTGTCTCATAGGAGTGTCGTACGCATGGAGAATGGAAGCCTGTTCCTGACCGGTCTCATGCATCTAGCATGGGGCGGGTGCACACACCGGTACTAATGATGACTGGTACGGCAGCTGGCATATAATCTGTGGGCGGTGCAGCTTCTTTCTTAAAGCCACACAGACTCTCGCGTTAGCTGCAGGGACTCTCGCGTTAGCTGCAGGGACTCTCACGTTAGCTGTACGGAGTCTGGCGCTGGCTGTACGGAGTCTGGCGCTGGCTGTACGGAGTCTGGCGTTGGCTGTACGGAGTCTGGCCTTGGCTGTACGGAGCCTCGCGTTAGCCGTACGGAATCTGGCATTAGCAATGCTGATATTTACATGATGTCAGCAATTGTTGGCCACTGCGCATGCGTGTAAGCTGAACTGCACATGTGCAGCGATTGTTTTGCGATCGCGCACACAAACGGGTTGGTTAGAGAAACGCAGGCATGTCAGGACCATTTAAACACTTTTCAGGGCGTGCATAAATTAGCCACTGCGTCCTTGCTTGCAGCAGGAGAACCCTCGTTGTGTCTGGCGACCCGCTATGCGGCAGACTAAACTTACTGCGGGAGGCTAATGGCTGCCTGATCTTCGTTCACTGTTTTCGGTTTTGTGCATGAGCGGCGGATGTGAGATGCTTTCAGTGGGCGTCTCTAAGCGCTGTGACTAAAGATAGCTAAAGCACCGCTGGGTAAAATTTAAGTAACATTAATAACACAAAGCAATTGATAAAACAATTCATCCTTCAGTAATAAAATGTACAAATGAATATAGGCACATGTGACTTACAATTGCGGACATGCATGTCTAGATTAATGCTCTCGAAGAGAAGAAAGCACCCCTTGCAGGCACAAACAAAGTTAATTAAGCTCCAACAGAGTTCAATTCAGTATTGGTGCTCCAGTTTAAGGAATATATTACCGGCTTGAGAAATGATCCAGCGGTACCCTTGGTTAGCGATGGTCTTGGATGCAAAAGGTCCCAAACGCAAAGTAGTAATCCTGGTTTAGCACTTCTACTGGTGCCAAAAAACTGGGCAATTCCAATTGTGGACAAAGTCCCAATAGATGAGAGAGGTGCTTGTTCTTATAAAGTGCAGAGTGCCTTAAATCAGGGTGCAACACCAACGCGTTTCACTGCTAGTTGGAAGCTTTTTCAAGGTGGCTGATGGCTGCCTGATCATCGTTCACTGTTTTCGGTTTTGTGAATGAGCGGCGTTTGTGAGATGCTGTCAGTGGGCGTCTCTAAGCACTGCGTCATTAGCATATTTTTGCAACTGCGATCCGAGAGATATTGCATCTGTGATGGCATTTACAGTGGGGCAAAAAAGTTTTTGGACAGCCACCGATTGTGCAAGTTGTTGCACTTTAAAAGATGAGAGAGGTCTGTAATTTCCATCATAGGTACACTTCAACTGTGAGAGACAGAATCAGAACAAAAAATTCTGGAAATCACATTGTATGATTTTTAAACAATTTATTTGTATATTCCTGCGGAAAATAAATATTTGGACACCTACCAACCAGCAAGAATTCTGGCTTTCACAGACCTGTTACTTCTTCTTT